>JAJIZL010017330.1:43125-55021 GCA_023969395.1 Amblyomma maculatum | reverse complement strand
ATTTATTTATTTATTTATTTATTTATTTATTTATTTATTTATTTATTAAATATGACCCTAAAGGCCCTCAGTCGATGGTATTGCATAGGGGGAAGCACTTGTGCGCAACACAGGAAAGAGAAACAAAATGACAAACACGAACGTGCAACGAAAAAATACATAATGCTAGTAAAATCACAAAATATCAACCAGAAAATAACTATTTAAAAAGTGCCTTATAAGAATAAGGGGACTCTTTGTACAAAAAAAAAGAGACCAGTACGCCTGGATGAAACAGTCGGAAGAATGAATTATCAATGCTAGAAAGATATTTGTGTTGTGAGGTCTCGACACCTTTGAAAGCTACTTTCTGCGGCTATATGGGACTACAGATTATTCCCGTCGACTATGATGCAGCAACCAACAAATTCAGGAAAGGAAAAAAATTCATGGAGACAGCCGGAAGGCACGGACCCTGCTTTGCATAGGCCCCATTACCAGTGTTCATGAGTGCTGCCGGCACATTACGTATATGGCTGAAGCCACTCGCTACTGTGTTCCGCGTGACCACCTGAAGGCAGTGTGTCGGACAGAGCACTGCCAGCGAACACTACCTAGTTGCGCCGCCTGCTCGCTCTGGAGGCTTCCCACGAGAAAATGCATCGAGGATAAGCACATAACGACCCTCCCGGCACATGCAATTGTGATTCTGGGAAGCAGGGTTTCGGCGTTGGTAGAGGTCACTCCGCTGTCCACCGCTTTGTAATGAAAGGCTGCCGGCTCTCCGAGCACAACCTTCAGTGGTCGGATGCAACCAGGAGCGCGAGCATTTAATCCTTCTGAGCATCCTGCAAAAAGAAAATAACGGAAATATAAACCCGTAGAAAGAACACAGTAGGACAGTCATTTTATTAACACAACAGATAGCTGCTTCAAACACAGTAGAGCGTCAGAGTAAAGCCACAAGGTGGCAACCTCAGATAGGGTCAAATATAGAGAGGGCGTGCAGATCGCACGTTATCTTGGAGTCAAGCCTATGGAGCATGCTTCTCCTTTTCAAAAGCGATGCTTTCCTCATTTCTATCATTCCTATATTGAAGCGATCTTGTTAGAAATAAGTCAAAAACAATGCTTAGCCGTCCGGCACATCTTTTTTTATTCAAATCTGTAAATTATTAGGACACACTTTACTGAGCCGCTGTTTCCAAAGTGATGCGGGCCTACAACCAACAACTTTAAGTCCCGTTTCATTTACCTCACTGTCGTCGGATTTTGTTTCGGCGTCCACTGTGCTTGATGCAACCAGTCACGTGGCTTGTGGCGGATGGCGACATTAATAATCAGATTTGTTTGGTTGTTATTGAGGTTTAATTTTCCCCTTGCTGTACATATATTACTTTTTTTTTTTGATTCGCTACAATACTCATTTTCATATGACAACACGGTTCCGCAAGTACGGGCTGCCATAACAAGCAACGAAAAATAAATTTTGTTGCGTGAGCTGGGGCTGATCGCAGAATGTCGCGCGCAGGATTGGATGTGTGTGCTAACATTCTTGGTTCATCTAGGACTATATTACTGGAAACGTTCCATCTTTTCAAAGTGATTACTTGTGATTGTTTACACAGTTTTAAATACCATTGAAGTATCACTTATCTCCGCGTAGTAACGAATATAACTTGCAGCAATAAAACAAAATCACATACTTTGTGAAATATGAATATTAATATGTTGTGACTGGCTTGTATGGTCGACAAAAGAAGGACGCGCGCACAACCCCTGCGTCCATTTATTTTGCTAGTTTTACTGTGGCCCTGTACCCTCTTTTTTTTTTCAATATGAATCCTTAGATAAGAAACTGCTATGTGAGCTGAGCTATTGCCTAACAGAGGCAACAGAGCGAAGAGCTGTCCTCGTGGGGACATCTCCGTTGCTGTTGGAGTTCGTGAACTCAACGCGTGTCCTTTATCGTACATTTAGTAGGTGGCTGTTGAATCGGCGATCTCGACACGTCCAAGAAAGAGCTAATCCAGAATAGCCACTTCATACGTTTGCGATGGCGCCAAACGTATTCCGCGTTGATCTGATGATGATGTTTGTTTTCACTACGAATACTGTGAGTTTCCTGACAATACCGCCTTTATATTTTTGCTACTTCCCTGGTTTTACCTAGTTTCCTTCTAGCCATCTCTGTTGTTACAGACCATCTTGGAGTTTGTTCATTGTTTACAATATTACCCCCTTACTTTATAACATTGTACGCTAGGCTGTTAGTATTGGTCCAGTCAAACCATATGGGGTTCAACCGAAGGGTTGATCCTGTAATGAGTTTCCGAACTGGTGTAGCTCTTTTGGCCTGGGCCAAAGTGGGCATAAGTATCGATATCCACCACATACTATGGGTGCTCTAAATTTCCGAAGCTCTCCACTACGGCGTGTTCCATAGCCTAAGTCGCTTTAGGACGTTAAAACCCGTAAACCAAACCAAACTAGCACGTAACAGGAAGCCTTTTCGGCTGAAGAATACTAGGATGGCAGAAGCAGCGACATTTACCATGGAGACTATATGTTATAAACATAGTTCTTTCAAGCAACAGTGCATCCAGACCTTTTCGTAACAACGGTGAAGGCAAATGGTAGGCGGGAGCCTCACCGAAAAGACAGGCCACTCATGCAATTGCGGTGACTTTTCTGGCGGCCACTGCGGACAGGTGGGTGCTCGTTAATTTTTTTTTATCCTTCACTTTTTGGTCGAGCTCATGCCCTCTTTCACTGAGCACCACCTTCTCTGGCTTCCTCCCATCTCATTATCCTTCAGGACAGGCGCGAGGATGGTCTTCAATTAGACTTCTAGCGGCGCCGGAGGCTTCGACGTGAGCTGGCTGTCGTGTGGACGTTGACTGGCGCACACATAATTGCCGCCTCACGAAACAGCTCTGATTGGAGAGATTCGAGGCTCTCCCATTGCGTGTCAGTAATGGAGCCCCGGGGAGAAGTCAAGTCAAGCCAAGTCAAAGCCGTATCAGCCTGCTTGTCATTAGACTGGCCGTACCCGACAAATTGGCACATGAGACGAGTAAAAGGCGGCTGCATACCTTCTGGTGTGCACGGAAAATCACGCGAACGTAGTCAAGATTCTCTAGAAAACGCACGCGAGCGCCGTCCTCGTCATCGAGAAGGGTGCCGTAATGAGTCAAGGAAGAGCGAAAAAGGAAAAAAAAAAAAAAGGTGGCACGGTGGCGCGATAACGGATCACGCCTGCTGCCGAACGTTAGGCGTCTGGCCTTTTCTTAATTGGAGATCATTCGCCGTTTGTATCATAAGGAAGGGCTCGAGAATATGAGCTGGTTCGGGTGATTTTTCCTGATTACACTTGGGTGCAGGCTACCCCGGAGTGTTTACCGAGCAGGTTTCTTTTTCTTGCTCTGTGAAACGTTGTTTGTATAGCTAGAGTAATGGTTAAGTCTGGGACGAACTACATAGACGGCACGTGATGCTTGGAACGTGCATGTCTGACGGCATCAGGAACTTGGCACTGCCGAGTATGGTAATGTAGTTCTTGTATCATGAATATGTTTCTTGTTGTTATTTTTTTTTAACTGCGCACTTAAACGTTTACGCTAAAGATGGGTATGGAAGCAAGTGCTGCTTTTCTTAGATGGTAAAAACTGGAAGCTGTGGTGACCAGTTGCAATCAGATGAAGAAAAGGCTCATTTAAGCTGATCCACTTTGGGATAATGCCCACTCAATTAGGGAGGGAATGAAATAGCAGTAGCCTATCTGGAGCAGAAAAAAAAATGCTAAGACATCTGCTGCGCTACGTTCATTTATGTACACCTAGGGTTTTTACGGATCCACTCTTTCTGCTTCCTATTAAAAAAACGTTCACTGAGACCCTTACGAGGTAGAAAAGCTGCCCCTTTGGTTTCAGCAGCAGCTAGAGGAACTTTACATTGCAACGTTTTCTTAGGATACCTTGAGCGTGGGAAAGACTGAATTAGTGAGGTTAATTTACACCGCCAGTTTATTTATGACTTCAACCTGCGAAAGTTAGCAAGCCCGCATATACGTGGTATTAGAAACGCTTCGCAAGTTATTGAAGTTGCTGAGCGGACTGTCTCACACAGAAACCTTCATGGTCACTAAAATGATCTCGCAAACGTTGGCTGTTCACTTACAGAGGAAACAAAATTATCAAGAGGAGCAAAAGCGCAGCTTTAGGGACTGTTCGAACTATAAACATACCATTGCATCGAACTGAAAGACACTTGTAGAGCAATTTCGTTTTCCGCTTATCCGTCCAAATAAGAACGCTCTGCATCAGAAAAACCGTGACAGCTTGCACCTGTAACCCATCGAAATATTCACTCCCTGTTTATGAAGTCCTTCAGAAAGGGAAGGCTATTCATGTCCATCAAATTACGCTGCTTGAAGGAGATAGTTATGGATAAATATTATAAGCATAAAGAGAACGTGCAAGCGATGAAGGATTCGTAAGATACTATGCGGGCTCTTTTCTGAAATGATCATACGGGGGATCGCAATTAACGAAGCTCCCGCATAGACGGTTCGTACATATCGCGAGGGGCAAAATGTCCCTCTTGTCGAATACCTTCCCTTGATATCTGTCGTATGCATCTGCAGTGAGTGGGTGATGTTTTAAGCCACGCCCGCTGAAGGAACTTAAAAGGTGGCACAGTTTATCAGTTTAAAAGTGCAATATCTAGTGATCGAACGTTTAGACGGACACTTAGACATCGACAGCGGTTGTAAATGTTAGCCCACCATTGATCAAACTCAAAAGACAAACAAATTGTGCTGTTAGTCTGCACCAAGATCGGCTGGTGTTTGGTGTTGCTTGAACTTTAAGTGCATGCTTCCTCCGGGCCTCCTTTAGAACTTCGCAAAACACTGGGAAGGGGGGGGGGGGGGGGGGGTAGTATAAGTATAATAGAATAAGTATAATAGAAACGATTTTCCAAAGAGTTTCCATGTTATTGGTTCAGTGACAGCTGGTCGACGTAACTACATCTCGTGATTACGACCTCTGCCGGAACCCTCAGGCGCTGACGTAAGGCATTATTTTAAACATTTATGACCCAAGTTGTGCTCTGATGTTTGAAGTCGATGCTGTAAAAAGTCAGTATTTTCATGTTTGTCGCTTTTCCAGGCAGATATGAGTTGTCGGGCCGCAGGATTTGTCGTTCGTTCAAAATGTGTATGCGTTTTGCTCTACAGCATTTTCGAAGTCATTAGCAGCAAGATGTTTACATATTTCATCTATGCATACTGCTCTTCCAAACTTATACCTTGTAAAGTATACAGAAAGTGCTAGATGCGCATGAAATTATTTTCTTATTATTTTATTTTGCATTATTTAGTATTATTTTTGAGTTAAAGAACACGAGTGACTTTTTTTCTATTAAGTGAGGACTGAACTTGGTTTGCTGGGACACCAAGTTCGCTGGGACAACGAACTTAGTTCCGGAAACAATATTTCAGTTTTAAGCCGAGCTTCAGGATAGAAGCACGGTGGCCCCACCGAAGTGGTACAATGGGTAGAGCCCCCGACTTTTGTGGCCAAGCATGTTGGACAGAATGCCGACCGTGGCGGCCACTTTTCGATGAAGGCAAAAAATCAAGGCGCCCGTGTGCTGTCCGATGTCACTGCACGTTAAAGAATCCCAGGTGGTCGAAATATCCGGAGCCCTCCGCTGCGGCGTCTCTCATAGCCTAAGGCACTTTGGGACGTTAAACCCCATAAACAAAAAAAAAAGAAATAAAAGAGCATGAAGACCACAGAGTACATACACTGATTGATTCCAAGATCCGGGAGTGCTTCGTTTCCATGTTCAAGCAATTTATTGTAGCTTGTTTTTTACGTGACTGAAAGATGCTATTGAAGACAGTTCGGTTGAGCGCTGTATGCAATGTCGACACACATTCTGCCCAAAGAAGATCGGAGCCCTTTGGGCGCTTCTACCCGTGGAAACTGGCCCCTAATTGGCAAACTAGCTAAGGGCGCACAAACTTTACTGAGTACTTGAAAATCAGTGAAGGGATTTCCGGAGTTAAATGATACTAAAAATATGTCGAACTGCACTTAGTTTCTGTCTGTTAAAAAAAGACGAACCAACCAATAGAAAATTGTCAGGGCTTGGTGTGGTGTCCGCTCACTAATACGCACGCGAGGTTACGCCATTCTGTATATTATACACAGACCAAAGCACGGCTGATATACGCGTCGAGCAAAATGGATAGTAACCTTCATGGAGCCGCAGCACGGGGCAAGGCAATAGACATATACTTTCCAACAAACTGAAAAACGGAACTCATCAATTAACAAATAATATCTTAAGCTACTCATAATCGACTCAGTAATCGTCATCATCTGTTGGACTAGCACCCATTGCAGGGCGAATAAATTGCCTCTCACATTTCCCTCCAATTACAGCGGTCCAATGCGAGCTGCATCCACTTGACCCCAGCAAACATCCTAACCTCATACGCTCATCTACTTTCTGTAACCCATTGCTACGCTTGACTTCCTTTGGAATCCACTCTGTCACCCTGAACGACCATGTGTCTTCTTGCCTTCGCATTATATGTCCTGCCTATATCCATTTCTTCTTCATGATTTCGAGAGAATGTCCTTACCTCCCGATTGTTGCCTTGCTCACTCTGCACGCTTCCTTTCCCTAAGTAGCACCTGCCATTTTTCGTTCGGTAGTTGTGTGCGCTGCCCTCAATTTAAGCAGAACCTTTGTTGCCTCCATAATTCTGCCCCATAGTTGAGTACCGGTAAGATATGGCTATATGCTTCCCCTATTCATAAGCTGCTATTAATAAATAAATAGCACTCGCCAAATGCGCTTCATTAAAATCTGATTCTTCTAGTTATTTCCATTTCGTGATATGGATCTGCGGCCACTACGTGTCTTAATTAGACGTACTCGCTTAAGAATTGCAGCTCCTCACTACCTATTGTAAGCTGATCCGAAGCTGTTCAACATTACTTTATTCTTCTGCATAATAATCTTTAGGAGTGAAACTCTGTCTAGGTCATTAATAATTCGCAGCGATTCAACTCCAGCTACTCAGGAAGGCAGCGTCATCAGTGAGTCGTAGGTACTAAACAAATTCACGAATCTTATTGTTCTCCAACTAGGCTTATGCCTAACTGTTCCCATTCCCGGTCTCTTATTACTTCCTCTAAGCAAACAGTGAAGAGAACTGGAGAGATTGTGTCTCCTTGCATAAAACCTTTCCTTATGTAAACTTTAATACGTTCTGTAAAAACGACTATGGTTACTGTAAAGCCACTGCAGATATCTTTCATAACCTTCACACATGGCTCACCTACAGTGTACTAATATTTGACTTAATGAAGCAAGTCAAAATTTTAAACAATAGAAAACATGCAAAGTTTGAAGTCCTTTCAAAATAAATTCCTGTTTTTAACTGCCTTTAAGTGAGTTTGCTGAGACTCACATTATTAGAAACGTTTTATTGATGATGGTTTAAAGAGTGCATTCATGGAGGCGTCTACGGCGGGTCTAAAGGAATGCGGAAGGTATTAATACACATATACAATCCCTTCCCCCTCCCCTCCACCTACTCCCTCCTCCCGTCCTATCGAAATGCTATGTCAGGACTTGCAGCAAAGGCAGAGTATCAAATGTAATTGCAAGGCTCGCATGTGCTTACGGAAGTGTCTCGTTCACTTCACCCCCAACACGTTGATTAAAAGGGTCAATTATGCGTTCCCGTCTGCTGCATTTTTAACCGCCCGTATCACGTCCAGTAATAAACTTGTCGACGTCCACGCAGCGTGGACTGCATGATCGAGGAGGACATCTCCGTCGAGAAAAGCTCGTTTTTCACGTAGCCTCAACGCAAACACCTCAAAAAGCTCTGCAAGTTTGCCAGTGTCAACGTGCAAGAATGCCGTGGGGATGATTTTGGCACCGCACGGCGCTGCTATCTCATCAGGCGCGCAAATTGAAAATGACCGAACTTGGCAGAGAATGATCGAGTGGGCGGCACGAAGTAAAAATAAAAATAAATTGTACGCTCGTGTGGGGCCACTAATTTGCGTCGTCAGAAAGAAGGTTATTTAGGCCAAGCCATGAAACCTTAGCTTCACCTTAGCACAGCCCAAGCGCAGGAATGCGCTACAGCCTGGCACAGAGTTCGAAGTCTGGCGAGGGGCTAAAGTATAATACATTTAGAAAGGTAATTTAATTGCCTAGGCTTGAGCACACGCCTAATTTTTGGCAGCAATTGCAGCACTCCGTGTTACTCCAGTTTTTTCTCCTTCTTTTTTTGTTTTTTGCTCTATTTTCTTCCATTGCATGTTTGCGGTCGTGCTTGCGGCGCGCAGCTGCGTAACACCTCAATTTATACGCGTTTTGTTCTTCTTCAGTCTGAGGTAATTTCTTTTAAACTCTTTATATTTATAGACTTGTGATGAATCGTTCGTCAGCCTTCATTTATAGCCTTATAGCCCTTGTAATCACCTTCAGCATTTTCTGTAGAAAAATGGGGAGGTGTTAACATTCCCAGCTTTCTGGGACATGTACTGCTCACGCCATCTACCGGCAAATGGCGGCGACAGGGTGTATAACCTAATTGGAACGGGTACGAAAAAAATACGTAAAACGGGAACAGAAACACGTACGCAAAATGATTCCGGGATTTATATAATATACAGTTAGCCAAAGATTGTGCCCAAGTTTCAGTTCTGTGCTATTATTGCACGAGCTTTCCAGTGCATCTGAATATTATGCATTGCTTGCTATGGGAAGGCACCAAAATTTCCCTCTTTTTTAGACTTCAAAATTGTATAGCGTCGTAACGCGGATAGATATCGAAAATGATTCCTAGTTTCAGGTACCCTAACTTATGCTGATTAAAATGGTTCACATCGATCTGGCTTAGATTTAATCATGCAGCTTCCTGGGGCCGTTTTATGTGTAACCTGATGTCGCCTCACATATGAAACACGGCACCTGCAGTAGGCAGTTGCGTAGAAGAGATGGTTGGGTGATTTTACATTAGGTGTATGAAAGCGTGGCTGGTCTAAATTTTTATGTGATGTTTCCTGACGTTTAAATACAAAGAGATCTATCTGCAACTGGTTTTTGTCTGTTTTTGTGTTCTATAAGCACCGGGTATAATTAATGACCAAGAGGTCTAGTGCCGCCATTAAATGCTCTGATGGTATGGCTAATTTTTATAAATAACATAAAATGTTAAAGTTATGTAAATGAAAATCGTTCGACGATATATAAAAATGTTTTTACTTTTATTCAGTTATTTATATTTTTATTTTTTATAGCGAAATTTTTTAACGAAACGTCAGCCCAAGGAAACGCCTTTTTTTTTTCTGTTTTACGTATCTAAAAAAAATGGGTGACTGTAAAGCAGCAGTAATGCTCATTATGTTCCATGGAATTTTATCTATCAAACTGCTAGCGCTCCTATCTAACGTTTCCAGTTAAGCGTTATCATCGGGCTAACATAACAAAAGCTGCGCAATGGAAAATTCGGAATGGAAAATAGATAAACCGAGACATCGACCCACACCAATCAGGAAGCGGCTCACCATTAAGCCTCTTCCCAAAAGCATGCATCCTATACCTCACGAGGGTAGGAGGATGGCCAGGACCCTGGCTCTTCATAGTACTCATAAGCACCAACCGGGTATTATCTACGTTGATGCGGCTGAATATGCAGTTGTAAAAAGAGCATTTGCAGTGGCAAGGGTTAAGGGAACACACGCCACAGCCTTCTCGGCCTCCATATGTGTACGCACATCCCCAATGGCTGAGGAGGCAGCCATCGCTTTAGGCATTATAAATTCAGATGCAGATGTTATCACCAGCGACTCCAAGACTGCCATACACAATTTCGCCCGATGTAAAATTGCACAATCTACTCTAAGTATTCTTAATAAGATTCCCATCCCAGATAGGGGCATTGAATTGATTTGGGTACCGGTACATTCTGGCAACCCTGGAAACGAGGCGGCTCACCAGACAGCCCGAGGTTTAGTCGGCCGGGCGGTGACCACCTCCGCTCTTGGGACAGCCAAGGATAATTTCACGACATAACCCACCACTTCCACCTTGAAGGAAGGAAGGTTCCGCCCCCGCACAAGCGTCTAAGCAAAGAACAAGAAATTACCTGGAGGAGACTCCAAACAACTCCTTCCCAAACCCGGTAGTTCTCTCACATATTTTCTCCAGCCAATTTTCTCCTGACTGAACACTGTGCGATGAGACAGCTACCCTCAACTATATACCCTGGGGATGCAAGGAGGACCACCGACCTCCAGAATTAGAAAAAATCCTGCATCCAGATGACTGGGAGACTCTGCTGCGCAGCTCGGACCCGTGCATACAAGACCAGATCCTCAAGCGCGCCTATGAGGTCTCTAACAGGCTTGACCTGTTTGCCATCTAGTAGGGCAATGTAACTCGGCCCTATATAACTATCCGGCTAAATAAAGGTTTCTTCTCTCTCTACATCAGCTTTCATAATCACTAAAAACTTATTACCTAATTAAATTGCCCTAATAGTTACGGCTCCGTTAATGACATCCATGCGCAAGACTCAGGGCGCAATGCGGCTTGTAGAGTCTACGGGCTCATTCGAAGACAGCTCATCCAGACTTTGCACTCGACCATCTTCGATTTATTTTTGAAAACATTAAGTACTGTTGTAGTACTATGAATAATATTATCCTGTCCTTGTTTTAGCGGAAAAACATTTTCCAAAGTGGCCGCCATTTGCAAACGGACCGAAACCTAGCCGCACAAACAAATTTGTAAAAATTAAAGATCTTGACGCACAACTTTTAAACTTTTTCATGCAAATAAAACAAATATGCTTAGAGTGAGCACACATATATATTGTTTATTATGAATAAAAGGAGCATAATTCTGATTTACAAACATTTCAAGCTCGGAAACATATATTTCGTTCTACTGTGCCCTTTACAGGAAGCACTCGAAACAGTGGAATCAGTCTCTTTTCATTCCGTCGTAGTCAACCGCTTCGCCCCTGTTACGCTAGCTGCTAGCTTTACTAAAAAAAAAAAAAAAAAAGAGGCAGTTTGTTTTGAAAAGGGCAATATAGTGCTAACATAAAATATTTTATTACACACTGTCGTGCGCAACATTCGGAAACAAAATCTATGCAGTCAGAATCACCGTGTCATTACAATGTATTGATGTTACATATACAACCTGAACAGTCCACTACAGATTTCACTATAATATGAATGTAACTAAAAACATTTCACAACAAACATGACACATAAAAGAAGCAAAGCTTTAAGTAAAAAAAAAAAAAAAACAAGAAAGCAAGCATCTCGTCGGTTAGCAAAAAAACTCAGTCAGCAAAGGTTGACGTAATTTGAATATAAATATGCTCTCGATTTATACCGCCGATGCAGCTTATGACAGGCAGTGTAGCAACATCCTTGAGAGTGCCAAATGTTGTGGCTCGAGCTCCCAGATGGTGCAGAAACAACGACACAGAACGGCAGACTATCACGTGCAGGAATAAGCGGACAAAGGAATCAGGCTCTCCTAAATATCCTCGGGTGTAGTTTTGGAGCCTTTTTTTTTTTTTTTTGCCGGACAGGAGGGCTTTCTCCTATCTTCAGTCCTGCTGTACCTGATTGGTGTATTTTCCCTCGCCGGAGATGTCTCCGCAGTCTCATTGACTTTAGATATTTAGCTTTCGGCATCGCATGTGTGTGTGTGTATGTGTGCGTATGTGTGTGTGTGCGTGCGTGCGCGCGCGCGTGTGAGTGTGTGTGTGTGCGTGCGCGCGTGTGTGTGTGCGTGCGCGCGTGTGTGTGTGCGTGTGTGTGTATGTGTGCGTATGTGTGTGTGTGCGTGCGTG
>JAJIZL010017330.1:19321-42725 GCA_023969395.1 Amblyomma maculatum | reverse complement strand
TATACTTAAAGCACTCGAATGCTGCACCCTTCGTTCTCTTCGCGCATTTGTCCTGACTCTTGGTGTCATACATCAATATGTCATCGGGAAGGCCAAGTCAGGAAGCCATGTCAGTGACGTAGAACTGACAAAACGAATGGCGATGCAGGGAAGAAAAAGGCGACAATATGGTGCTCCTTGTTCTGGTGCCTGTGACAAGCGTAGCTCGGTTTTAAAACGAAAAAAGAATAAACCAAGACCCATGCGTTCAGCAGAGAATCTCAGAATGTGCAAATACGCTTCCAAGAAAAAAAGCAATTCCCCTGCCCGCAGTGGGCTAAGTGTCCGAACCCCACTTTGCGAAAACAAACATCTGTTTCTTTTTGTTTGTTTTTTTTTTAATACAGCCTTCGTGTAGGAAATGAACGCGACCACTTTCTGCAGCTGGCCGCGTGCTCGAATTCTTGGTAGCTGCAAGGAAGACGTTTGTACACCAGTTCTGTAGCTTCAGGTTAAGTGCATACGTTTCGGCCCCTCATTCTTTACTTGGGCTTCCGATGTTTCAGGCTCGTCAGGAGAGCAACATGCTGGGCTTTTAATCAGGAGGTGTCAGTTTTATTGCCCGTCTCGGCTGCAAATGCTTTCTTCCTTTGTAGGACACACGAGGGGCGCAGGCCAGAGGGAAGGCATCAGTGGCGAAAGCTTGGCCCCGCACAGAGCCAACGGGCACAAAAAATACAGGCAGCGAGGCCTCTTTAGTTATGAATTCTCCCCATTTCTTTCTCTTTCTGTCTCCCTCCTCACACTCAGACTGTGGTCCCACAAGAGCAAAGAACAGTCAGGCAGAAAGAGGGTACAACCGTTTGTAGAGGGCGGCTGGCCGGCATCTTTGCTCTAGTGCTGAGCGAAGTTCACTTTTTACAAGCGGAAAGCAGAGTACATTTTCAGTGAAGATGTTCCAGGAAAGCTTTGCTTAGAACAGGAGCCTAATTGGACAGTCGTGCGCCGGCAATTCACTCACGGCACTGGAAGCCTCAAAAGGAGCCACTGCAGATTCTGAAATGGCTATTACACAGAAGGATAAACACGAAAAACAAAAACGTGCTTGTCGAACGTAGAAACTGCTGTTTTACTCCGTAAACACCTGAGCTGCGGTCAATCGTAAATAGAAGGGTCTGAAGAGGTTAGTAGGAGGATAACACGGAGAAAAAGCAGGGCAGAATGCACTAATTACATTATTCAAAACTATATGCAAGAAACAAGAAAAAGCAAAGAATGCCACCTGCACACTGTTTTCACATCCCTGTTCTACGCGGATTGGGGTTTCAAGCACTGCACATGCTCGGGCTTACTCGAAAGCCAGAGCCCGGCCAGGCCCGCATGCTTCAATCATGTATGTTTCAATCATGTTGAAAGACTAAATGCAGTTATTGGGTAGCTTGTTCCAATCCGATGGGTTGGAAAAAGAAGTTCTGGAATGAAGTTGTCCTCGCGCAGTAAGGTGTTAATGGAAGCGAATGAATATGACAAGTCTGCAGCGTACTCATTCTCATCATCAGCCGGACTCACGGTAGCCGGACTACACCCACTGCAGGGCAAAAATGTTTCTCCCGTATTTATCCAATTAGCTAGTCGCATCCACATTACCCCTGCTAGCTTCTTAACCTCATCCGCCCACCTAACTTTCTGTCGCCCCCTGCTAGACGTTCCTTCCGTTCAAATCTAATTTGTTACCCTAAGCGACAATCGGCTGTGTTGTCTACGCAGTACTTGTCCTGCCTGGGATCCGGTAAAAATGTCCCCGGAAAAAACGTCCCCGGAGTAAACGTCCCCGGAGTAAACGTCCCCGGAGTAAATGTCCCCGGAGTAAATGTCCCCGGAGTAAATGTCCCCGAAAGAA
The DNA here is from genome assembly GCA_023969395.1 of Amblyomma maculatum. NCBI lineage: Eukaryota > Metazoa > Arthropoda > Arachnida > Ixodida > Ixodidae > Amblyomma > Amblyomma maculatum. The sequence goes on along the minus strand of JAJIZL010017330.1, from coordinate 40,846 downwards.
ACGTCCTCGAAAGAAACGTCCCCCGGAAAAAATGTCCCGTGCATGGAGCCCTCGCGGACCCCCTAAAAAAGCTACAGCCCTGCCAAAACCTGCTTTATGAACCTCCCTGTTTGCCTCAATTGTGATTACTGATCTCGAGCCGGGCATCCTGAAGAGTGAAGTTGAATGGGCCTTAGCCTGCCTTGCTAAGAACAAAGCTAGCGGAATTGATGGCATTCCAGCTGAGTTGCTTCAAACCGTCAACCATGACGCTGTTATCATTCTGCATACATTATGTCAGAAGATTTGGACAACCCTGCAGTGGCCACAGGATTGGAGGAGGTCAGTTTACATCCCCATCCCAAAGACAGGCAGTGCCAAAGATTGTTCCAACTACCGCACGATCGCGCTTATTACGCACGCTAGCAAGGTGATGTTGAAAATCCTCCAAGGTCGGCTGCAGCAGTATGTGGATCGGGAGCTTCCGGACGTGCAAGCTGGGTTTCCCAAGGGCAGAGGAACTAGAGACCAAATTGCCAACATTCGCTGGATCATGGAAAAAACAAGAGAGTTCCAGAAACCCATCTACTTCTGCTTTATTGATTATGCAAAAGCGTTTGACTGCGTAGATCACAGCAGATTGTGGCAAGCTCTCCAAGAGATGGGAGTTCCAATTCACCTCATCTGTCTCCTTAGGAACCTGTATGAAGGGCAAGAGGCCACAGTCAGAACTGGGCATGGTCTTACTGATTGGTTTCCGATCGAGAAAGGAGTGAGGCAAGGCTGAATACTGTCGCCCTGCCTATTTAACCTATATGCAGAGTGCATCATGAGGAAGGCCGGTCTGGACGAGTCTTCAGCTGGAGTGAAGATTGCTGGAAAACGTATCAACAACCTTAGATAGGCGGATGATACCACTTTAATGGCAGAAAGTTAAGTGGAACTCGGGAGACTTCTGATGCGCGTACAAGAAGAGAGTGAGAAATTTGGGCTTAAACTGAACATTAAAAAGACAAAGATCATGACGTCTTGCCCTATCAAGTCCTGGAGCATCAATGGACAAGAAGTGGAAGCTGTGACAGATTTTCTCTTCTTGGGCTCCAAGATTACCTCGGAAGGAGACTGCAGCCATGAAATTAGAAGACGCCTGCTTCTGGAAAAGAGAGCAATGGTTAGCCTTGACCGCCTAGTAAAGAGCAAAGGCATTAGTCTGCCAACCAAGATCCGTATAACTCGTGATATGGTCTTTCCAGTTGTGATGTATGGATGCGAGAGTTGGACTGTGAAAAAGGCTGACCGCTGAAGAATTGACGCATTTGAATTGTGGTGCTAGCGAAGACTCTTGAGAGTTCCTTGGACTGCCAGAAGATCAAATCAGTCGATATTGTCGACCATAAACCCTGATTGCTCATTGGAGGGTCAAATTCTAAAGTTAAAGCTCAGCTACTTTGGTCATCTGGTGAGAAGAGGGGAGTCGCCGGAGAAAGATTTGATGTTGGGAAAGGTTGAGGGTCGCCGGAGAAGGGGTAAGCAGCGAACGCGATGATTAGATGGCATCCTCGTGGCACTGCAGATGAAGTTATGTGATGTTAGAAAGATGGTGAGAGATCGGAAAGCGTGGCGTGACATGGTCAATAGGGTCATGAAGAGTCGGACACGACTGAACGACTGAACTCAACTTTTGCCTCAACCACTTCGAAACGCTTCTCCAGGCTTAACTTTCTTATGTCCTGATTAACTGTCACCGCGTCCTTTTCCAGCTTTCCGTTCAATCCTAGCACATCTTGTACTGTGCATACAACTATCTGCGCTTGCTGTGTTATCTCCATGTGTTATCTCCTTAGCTAAACTTTCCACCACTCCTGCAGCGTCACCATTTAGGACATCGTTTAGCCCCGCGGCTACTATCACCATATTGCGCTCTGCGCAATTTTTCAACAGCCTATTTTAACTCTCTTTCAGCACTGCCCTCACTTTCATCCCTGGGAAGCTTCCAACTAACACTCGCTTATCACGCTTTACACCTTCCAAGATATCTCGCTTGCCCCTGCTCATGTTAAAATCTCCGGCGATAAGCACCTGGGCCTTCTCTCTCCCTCTCCCAACTGTTGGCTCCTGCTTTCGGTTATCTGTGTCCTTCTCTCTGCGATTTGCATTCTTTCTTACTTGTTTTTTTTTTTCTGACTTCTTAGTAGCTGCTTCTAAATACCTCTGTCGGTTCGGATCCGCCTGGCCTACTTTGCTTATGCCTTTTATTCCAGTGCTGGTCCCAGCCACGTGGCCCGCACTGGAATGTTCGTCCTCTTTGTTTCCAAGGACAAAATCCGCCTGACCTACTTTGTTTGTGCCTTCCATGCCAGTGCTGGTTCCAGTCACGTGGCCCGCACTAAAATTTCGGTCTTCGCTGGTTCCAAGGACAAAGTCGGCCATTTGAGGAAGCTGTCCTAACCGTTTCTGATTATCTGCCCTTAACCTACTTCCTTTTCTAAATCATCCACACGAGACAATAAACTGCCCTTTTATCGTTAAAGTACAAGCGAGTCCGGCTAGTACGCGAGTCGACTTCCGCCAGCATTCCAACCTGATCAGCTCAACAATCCTCCCACACAACTTCAATTTAGACATAAAAGATGCATCATTATTATCATCGTCGTCGAAGTACGACTCTGCAAAAATTGCTGCACGTTGATAGCCAGCAGCTTCTATTTCCTTCCGACCTGCTGTAGCGTCATCAGCGCCATTCCGAAATGATCAAACTGACAACTTCTGAAGTTACATTGCTGCCAATCATCTACTGATCTGATCTATTGACCTACTGATGTAAGTTCGTTTAGAGTGTCGGGAAGGATGTGTATGATTGCTATGACGTCTATTTCTGTACCCCCCCCCCCCTCACCCAACTTTATGTAGTACATACACTTTTGTGGCGGACTCCGGTACAAAACGAGAATTAATCAAACATTAAGGGGAGCCCGAGGTACAAACCCCACCAGAATTTCTTCGTTCTCATCCGTAGTTTCTCTTGCTGTGTGCGCCTTTACATGCGCCATCATAAACAACATTGAGCACCTATATACAATATCAGCAGAGCGTGTTCGTCCTAGCTACGGCTCACATTGAAAATTGGTATACTTAATTCATCGCTCGATTTGAGCGTCTACTCTATGCTTTCTTTCACTCATGATGCTCTTCTGGCGGCAGCTTTTCGATGGAGGCGAAAAGTAAGGCGCCCGTGTGCTGTGCGATGTCAGTGCACGTTAAAGAACCCCAGGTGGTCTAAATTTCCGGAGTCCTCCACTACGGCGTCTCTCATAGCCTGAGCTGCTTCGGGACGTTAAACCCCACAAACCAACCAACCAACCATAACAATGAAGTGTTCAAAAAGGTCTCGTCACGTGAAGATACTCTCAGCTGCGTTCACACAATCTATGATGCGCGCGACCAACACATCACGTGGTACTTGTACATGCCATGGGGCCAGCCCAGGAAAAGAAAACCTAGCAGTCGAGCTGTAATATATAGCACGCCATTATGAAACAGTCAGCAGCTAGAAAGGTTGGCTTCCAAAGATGACAAATGCTTCAGCAGAAGCGTTTGTGGATCAAGATACGAGATGGCGGCACGTGATTCGTCTGGGATAGATGAGATTTGCCGAGACTAGGCCTAACCCCAGCAGAATGCTACGGAGCAGCCGAAGTACAGCTTTGCATTCCCGACTCTGCCCAGGTTATGCTATTTGATTCTGAACGTTTCAACTCCGCCCAGGACTAACCAGACTAGCAGAACTTTCCTCGCCTGTCTTCTCAGTCCCTGCAGTTGCGAACTGTGACGTGTCTTCAAACCCTGTAAATGCCGAGGCCTCGGAATCTATGTCATGCTGCAGGCTCGCCTGTCCACTGCAATCGGCTATTGCCAGTTTTGTATCTATGCAAGACGTTCATGCGAACGTCGCCAACCACTGCTGGTTATTGTTTTCATGGCATTCCAAACTACATCAGCTGTCCTGTCTGCCAATCTCCGCGGTGAGATGTCATCGGCGCCGCACCGTGCGTCAGCCAGCTTCAGCTCTGCGTGCGAGATCAAAGTTCTTCACCCGCAGGCGCCAAAATGATAAGTACGGCTGTCAGTTAATTCCCCTTGCGTCGCCATATATGGCAATGTTGTCCCCCGCTTGGTTTAATATCATCAGAGTCTGGAACGTATTGCATGCACTTTTGAACACCCCTTCAACGAGGTGTCGTGATTCTGAAATATTTGCAGTGCACATCTTCGTAAGTAGGGCTAGAATTAGCTAAAAAAAAAAAAAAAGGCCACATTATGTTTGAGAAGCATTAGCGTGTACCCGAAGTTATTATAGTGTGTATAGAAGTTTCAGCTCATCGTCCTGGCATTAAAGGTTAACGAAGTTCTCATTTAACTTATCCCATCTCATTTACTTCGAAAAAAAACACGACAAAATAAATGTTATTAACAAAATGACGGCATAGTAACTTACGAGTACCATCTGAAATGTTCACGCATTTACGCCACTGCTGGTGATCTGTCATTCATGATCCGATGGTACTTTCCGAAAGTACTCGTCTCATTCTGATTCTAGTTAATTACGTACGTTTCGTGACCTGGATCTGCGGTCACAATCCGTCGTAAGTAGATGTATTTCGTTGCGATATCTAGCTCATCGCTATTATATCCATTCCGCCACAATGCTGTGTAACTCCATTAACCACAGATATCTCTGGGCACTGGCAATAATTCCTCGAAATGACGAGCTCGAATGTCTCTACGATGCACGTGTAGATTTTAGCACCATGCATTCTGTTGCGGGATAGGAACACATTAGAATGTTATTTTCTCAATGCGCGTGTGCTCAGCTTGCCAATGTGCGGTGTCATTTCGCGGCTTTACGCCGATTATTTTGTGAGATTCGCGTGTGCCATCGATTTGCATACGTTAAAACTTTGCCACCTTTGTATTGAAACCATATCTTTATGATGACGTGCGGCGTTCGCAATGCTGTTGTTGTACGTGATAATTCAAAATTTCACGGAACTGGTATGTCTCAAAGTGGATGCGCAATGAGCTAACACTTCAAACAAAGGGATTTGCCCCTAATCATGCGACGTTCCCCTTTATTCTACGACTTTTGTAACGTATGCAGCTCGTTCAGTCGGAAAGGCATCGCTACCCTCGAATTACGAAAAACGTGTCGGAACAATAGGCGCTGGCATGTGGCAGCCACCGGAACTAATCGTGACCTTCTACGTCGTTGCGGAGACAGATGGCGCCTCCGTGTTCGAAGTTTGAGGCACCCTACCAAGTCTCAAAACGGCTTTCGCAATGCGAAATGTACGTCTGCGTCGATTTTTCTCAATGCGGAAGCACCCCACTGGGCCACAGGCCGCTATCGCGTGATGTCTTTGGCGCGGAGCGTGAGTGTTCCCTTTGTCGAAGCTTCGCGCTTTCAGTGTCATATTTAGCGCTGAATACTAACTACCCTTTCCAGCGATTGTGATCAACTTTTAAACCGAATTATATAATATCACGAAAATGGTATATTCGACCCTGACTTACATTTTATAGTGTGATAAGAAAACCGGTGACGTTGTTTTGATGCCTCGCATCAAAGGCACCGAGAGGGCTGAATTTATAGTATCGGCTCGCGCTTATAAAACATGGCCCTTTCCTTCATGCTCTAAAACAATCTCTCAAAAGTCGTACCTCAGGCAAGCGCTCCAGTCGAGCCGGGCATACGATAACCAGAATCACCCTTGCAGATTTGAAGCTGCAGGAGAGGCACCTAGCAGCGAAGCTTACCACCATCGCTCCGGGACCTCCACACGCTAAGTTCCTCGAGGTGAAGAGCGTATACGCGAAAATGTTATAGCGTTAGGTGAATGACAGATACACGATAAGTTGTAGGGTGTGCGCCCACCGTAGCTATGTTTGATAAAGACCCCCTACCCTCCTTCGATTTCTGTTTGGTAGCTGTGACTTAAGCCAGAAGTTTTTGCCATTGACGCAGCGCATTAAAGGAAAGAAGTATCGTTGCTATGTCGGAGAAGCGTACCAATGTTCCCTGAATCGGAACGCGGGTATAAGTAATTGTACTCCTCCGCCGGTGTAATACACCTCCTCTATTAACTATTAACTATTAACTTGTAGCGTGTATTAACGTGCTAACCTAGATTAGTTTATAAAGATTAGTGCTCTATAAAGTGAGCACTGTAGTTTTGCGCCGTCGTCGACTTTATGCGCTCTTACATATAGTCATGTTAGTTCGCGCTCGGCACTGTTTCTACGCCCTGTTTTATACTCGGTACGAAGACTGCGAAAAAGGTGAACGATAGAGGAGCACGCGACACTAAAGAACGCTACTATCAGCTGATTGTAATTCGTCCGCGGTTGTTTTTTTTTTACGCTGTCATCTTACTAAATGTGATTAACTAGTAGCCCAGCGCATTTTTTATTTCAGCCCTGTTTTAGCTATATCATTTTTAGGGGAGTAGCGTCACCGAATATTTTCGTTATCGACTGCTCGAGAGCGGCTTCGGAGCAGTTAAGCTCATTGCAGGCAGATAACAGTTTTGTGATTAACGGGAACATCCCTTACAGTTGCTGCTTCTTACGTGATAATGCGAGCGTGAAGCGTATCTCGGGATATCGAGTTTTGTCACGGTGTTGGAGACTGGGGCTAGGTTAACAGAGCCGGTACAGGTGGAAGTACACGGTCCAAGGTTTAGGTACGTTCTGCGAGTCCGGAGCCGATTCACTCCAACGTCGTTTTTCACTCCGAGCGCCCCCTGGCAATATGTTAAATTAGCTAAGCGATTCGCTTACTTTTTATTAGACATTTTCACTCCATGCGCGACGTCCCGTGTAACTTGTACCCTGTGGTGTGTTCTAATTTAGAGGTCATATAGCTCAGACACCATGCCCCTTTCGACCTGTCAGAACTGGTAATACGCGACGAACTGAGAGAAAAACTAACGACGCCGGCTTTTCTGCAACACACGGCCCTTCAGCTTTTCACGCATTCAGGTTCACTCGAATGAATTTGTCTAACTTTTATGAAATAAACTTCATCGGTGCCTTTACGCCCGTTAAACATTACGACTTAAAACTCCGAGCCCTCGACAAGTTCATGATGGGATTAAGCTGTTTGGCACAATATTTAGGGATAAAATCTAGACAGCCGAAGCCGCAGTAAAATGTGTCTACCGGGACTGTGACAACTACCTTCTTTTCTTTCCTCGTCAAATATTTGCTTTTGCCTCTCATTGTGGTGCCCTGTCACGCAGATCAAGAAATTACACATCTAAAACCCCCCTCCCGCACATTGATATATAGGTGCTGCTGTGGCGCCATAAAAAGTAATATTTTGCCAATATTATATTTTCTTTTAACCCGTTGTCTGCAGAACAAATCTCGTGGGGGTGTTTGCGCCACACTTCTAAACTTACGCCTTTGCAATGCATGCACTTAATGGTGCACGTGTGGCCTGCTGTGACACAGGAGAAAGCGCAACACCACGGCGTACACAAGTGGCCCGCACAATACGTACTGGCGTTTGCTCCTTGCTTAGCAAAACGAACACAACGCATTATTACAGTGCGAAGTCAAGGACGATCAAGAGCATAATTACCTTATATAATACGGGGAAGATCAGCATTATCTGTTCGTTTACAAACGCGTAAAAACAAAACACACTGGCTGCAAAACAATGCATGTAAGTATTCACATGACAGAGCCAGGAGGGCTACATGATCTGCGAAGACCGTTAAGTAGCGAACACCGCATTAATAGTATGAAATAATACATCATCGAACACTTTATATAGCAGCTATTGCCTTTCTCTGGCGATAATGATTGGTTCTATCAACAAAGCAAGACGTGACCATTGAAGTTGCATAGCAAAAATGTTGCCTATTTCTATTCTCCCCACTTGCTAAGTACAGAGGAAAGACATTTGCTGCCGACCAGTGTTTAGCATGTGATGGTGTATTCACTTCCATTAATCTCTTCAAGCCATTTACGAGTCCTGTACCGAGATTCTGCTTCTTTCGATTTGGTTTCACCGTATGTACGTGGTATCAGAAGGCTCCTGGGTGTGTGGTGAGTGGGGCTTTCTGAAGACTACAGACAGACGCAGGTAGGGCCTATGGGAAGAATGAGGGAGGTATATGGGTGGTGGGTTCCCGGCACAACACGATTGCGCTAGTTGTCTTCTTCCATTTTTCCTGTGTCCGTGTCTCCATAGCACTGCACATTTCCATGACGCCTCACTGAGTGGCCCACACGAAGGCATTAACTTGCGCCTGTAGCTGACTGTTTACGATTTGTATCCCGCAAGACGACCCTAAGGTAGAGACATACTTTAGCACTTCTACGCCAACGCCTGACATGTTTTCCAATAATGCGCGTTGTAAGGTGAATGTTTTTGAAGAAATAACATAAAAACCAACCAGCTAATAAGTAAATTCTCGTTCAGAATGGTATGTCGTCTACATTTCCAAATGTATTATTAATGCTGACGTGGCGCACAACGCCTCTTTGTTCGAGATATTTGGTTTGGTTTATGGAGTTTGACGTCCCAAAGCGACTCCAGGTATAATAGACGCCGAAGTGGAAACCTCCGAAAATTTTGATCATTTACAGTTCTTTAACGTGCACTGACATGGCACAGCACACGGGCGCTTTGCTTTCCGCTTCCATCGAAAAGCGGCCGCCACGTCAGGATTCGATCCCGCATCCTTCTGCACAGTGGTAGATCACAAGTGGATCACAAGGCTGCTATTCCTATACCGTATTTCGCGGAGTTCGCATGCCTAATCTAGGAGTTTATTACTCATGGAATAGCCAGCTCAGTCAAAACAACGAGTTCTGCGTGTGAATGGCGTACTGTAAGAGAAGAAAAATAGTACAGCAAAGCTTTGTGTGTTAGCACATCAATCCGCGTGAGCTGATAGAGCCCCGAACGCTGTTCTGAGCCAATAACCACGGCTAAGCGGCGACTCGATGTCGACACTCGCTGTCAGCGCACCGAGCGCTGGTAAGCTTCTGTGACATGTTTTCGGCTACACTGCGAGGTACCGCACTTGCGACAGAGAGATGATGCTGCTCGTCTTTTTCCTGTTGCGCCAAAGCTGCAACCGCGACTTCCTTGTTATGAAGGCATCACACGGTGGACCTCCGAGTGCGCCACATATTAACAGGAGACGATAGCTTCCAAATTCAGGCATCTGTGTGATTTTAAAGTTTTGTAGTTTAGAGTACCCTTCTCCTCCGCTTGCTGACTGCCCGTTCCGGAGAAAAGGCACACTTTAATGGGAAAGGGCCCCAAGCTTTTCTCTGCTGCCTTTCCAGGCCGTGTTACGCTAGCGACCCGTGGAGTGGTCGCTATGGGAGAGTAAAGCACGGCAAGAACACTTTTGGGGACGGCTCTCTCTGTGAGTGGATGCAATAACCTTCTCGCCTGAAATGCTGTTTCGGTTGCCAATGGGGTGTGCTTTTATTTCATTTCTTGGTACGGCTTCGTTTCCTCTCTATTTACCCCGGGAGACTTACCTTATGAGATGCAGCGTCACTCCACAAGGACTATACCGACATTAGAGTGAAGAGCTTGAAGTTCGGGTGCCTCAGTCTACACACAGTTCACTTGTTCGAACTGGACTGCGGTAATATTTCTACGGTCGAAATAAATGTGCTGTTGATTGTAACGGAAGACTAGAAATGTCAATCAAAGAAAAGGTATTTTCGGCAGTTTTCTGGAGAAAGAATGCCTGCTATAAACGCAAGTTTTCTTCTTTAGAGCAACAAGCTCACCATAGAGTTCAGATAATAACAAGCAACCATATGTGTAATGCGCGCTACCGAAACATCCCGTGATACTTGTACATGCCAGGGCCAGCCTAGAAAAAGAAAACTCTGCAGTCGAGCTATGATTGATAGGCCAGCAAGAAACTGTCATGACCCAGAACGCCTGTCTTCCAAAATAGACGGTATGAGATAGCGGCACATGTTCCGTCTGGGACAGCTGAGATTTGCCTAGACTAGGCCTAACCCTAGCAGAATGCAACGGAAAAGCCGAAGCACAACAACGCTTTCTGTCCTCGGATGCCGTCATCGCCGCGCCGTGTGTCAGTCAAGTTGAACGTTGTGCACCCGTAGGCGCCAAAATGGTAGTTGCTTGTCATTTAATGCCCCTTACGTCGCGATATATAGCAGTGTTGTCCCCCACTTCGTTCAATATTCTCAAAATCTGGAAAGCATTCGACGCTCTGTTGGACATCCCCTTAACGAGGTGTTTTTATTCTGAAATATTTACAGCGCACATCTCCGTATGTAGGGCTAGAATTAGCAACAAAAAACAACGAAAACCTATATCCACATTATGTTTGTGGAGCATTAGCGTGTATCTGCAGTTTTTATAGTGTATATAGAAGTTTTAGCTGATCGTCTTTGCTTTACATGTTCTCTCCACTCAGGGATCGTATATGAACAAGGTTTGCGTCGATGTCAATGAATAATTACTTCCTTACTACAAATCTATTCCACCTGAGGGGATTCCCTATATTCAACCAGCGCCGTTCCTGCTTCTTTAATTAATCAATTTGCTCTCGCCCTATACATATGATCTGGTAACCATCCTGGTTAGCTCAGCAAGGTGACTGCCCAGAAATGCGGTGGTCCCGGGTTCCATCCCCGGACCAGGACGAATTCTTCATCAACTACGAAGTTTCTGACAAAATTGTATAGCTTTACTTTGGGGCCGTATGGCTACGTTTGGATGGATGTCAATGTGAATTAATCCCTTTTACAAATCTACTCCATATTCAGGGATTCCCCTGAATATTTCACAAACCTAAATACTACCGTTTCCTCGTCAGTGGCAAGGAATCACCGACACCGTACTCTTTATCACCAATGATCATAATAGCTGCTGGTGTAATTCGTGCGAACAAAATATGGCTGCTTATTATTATTTGAACTCAATTCTTCAAGCAATTCATGTGAAGCAGATGATATTGTTTGTGTGGTCCAACGGCAGGAGAAATCGATGGGCTGCTTTCGTTCCGGGTTCCTCTGTTTTTCGGGCGTCTGATTCATTATTTGCAAGTCGGTTTCTGTGTTTTGATTTTAATATGTGCATTCTTTTATATTTCCAGCATGTTAGCAAATTATACTGCGACGAAAACAAAATAGTAGACCTGCCATACAGACCGAATTTCAGCGCTGTCCTGATATGCGTAAACAATCTAATCGCTTGTCTTCAAAGCTGTAATGTAATTCCCATTTTGTCGCCCCATTGAAAAACTGTGGCGGTTAAACTATTCCTTAATCGAGTTTCACAAGCGTAAGCCAACGCCTGAAGCCGCAAAAACACACATGCGCGGTAACACATACACAGTAATTCACATCACAGGCGCGAGTCGAGTCTCATGTTGTTCAAGAAGCGTCAAAGAGTCTCATTGGCTGCTCTATATACGCTCTTTTTTAACCGAATGAGTGCCTATAGCGGCAAATCCTTCATGAGAGTTCTGTTGTCAAAAAGCTTGAAGAAAATGGCCAGCATTATCCTATCCCGAGCAGACTCTAGACACACCACTAATGTATGCTTTACAGTCCTCGAAATACAACAAGTGGAGCATTCCAGGAAGCTCGCCTGTTCAATTCAATGCAAGTATTTTCGCATGGAGACGAGGTGTAAACGCACCCTTTCGAGCAAGGATGCATTACGGCGCGGGAATATTTGCAGAAAGGAAAACGTCCGATCAACTCCGGATCATTCCTTCCCATCTAGCTGCCTCAGCGATTAATCTCCGAAACAGGATCGGCGTAGTGTAGTGCGTGATAGGTATCTTTTAGTCGTCCTTTAACAAACGTGTCAAACGGCATTTCAGAATTTGACTCGTCATATAGTTCCGCCACGTGTAGGTAAGAAAGCGAAAAAGGGAAGTCGAAAAAACAGTTCTGATGTGGTACGTATTGTCTGCCTTTTCATTCGAATGTCCGCACAGTGTATTTCGTCGTTTCCCCATGTAGGCACACGACGGAATCTGCAGTATAGTGTCGTGACGCTGGGACTAAGTCGACCCGGCCTTCACTTGGTAGCGTGCAGAGACTCGGAGTTGATGAAGGATTGAATCTTCGAAGTTGGTAAAATATATACAAGCAGGTTTATTGGCACTTTGAGAAAACTTATTTACATGATTATTTACATGAAAAAGAAGGGTACATCAGCAAAATGGCAAGCGTTAAGAGTTCATAGCGAGAAGCGACTGGATGAGCCGTTTACCCAGGGCTCAGAGCGTCTTTTCGTGCTCTGCAATGTCCTTAAAACCCCCTATGTCCAGCCCCTCTCTGAAGATGCTGACCAACCAGTTCTAGGGCACGCCCCTCAGATATCGGCATCCAATCGAACACATCACTGCACTGATGGTCTGATGCACTGACTGGTCCGGCATTGTTTCGTTGGGCGTGGTTACTTGTTGGCGGGAAAAGCTTGGGAACGGCGAGGAGGTACATTTCTATCCTTCAGCAAAGATTCGATATGCTGGTTCCGGTAAGTGGATTTCCTTCTCAGAAACCGATGTGCACGTGCGCGCCGCACACTGCTCCCAGCATTGTCCCTTTCCAGCAATTGCAAATCTTTCCTGCATTCCCGGGAAATCCTCTAATGGCCGTAATCACCTTGCTCCTTTCTTGTCCTGTACGTCAGCGGATGTGTCACTCTGATGTCTCCTTTGGACAGTAGGCATTCCTCACTGGACGATAGCGCTTCTCGACGAGAAGGGTGAACAATTGAACGAAAGCACTTCCGGCTATTTCCCGCAGGGGGACATTTGTTTGTATTTTTCTAGATGTTCCCCTGACAGGGCCAATTTGGCATTTGCAGGGTCTCAACAAAGCAAAACAGGCTTACAAAAAAAGGATTCATGGAAACAGGCTCACTTAGCGCCATTGTACGAACAGCACATATCCACAGCACTTATCCATGCCCACAGGCGAACAATAGAGCGCGCAAGTGCGGATGATGCACGGTCATAACAATAGTTACAGATCAGCAAAAGAGCACAAAAAAATTGATTGTAACTATGGTCGTTTATTCGAACCTTATTTTCATTATCGACGGTCTCCATCTTACCTGCTAACCAATTGCCGCATGATAGTTTTATGTTAATGTGGGTCTGTTTCATAAAACCGTTCTCACTTCCGACTTACTTTCTCCTCCAGTTGTTTCGACCTACAGTAGAATATATAGCTTATGTTACGTTGTTGAAATTCATAACTGCACCCGAAAACTTGGCAATGCGGCTAGTATTTCATCGCGTTCAAGCAGCTGACGCGCTAACGTATGGTCATATAACAAAGCGGCGGCGGGTGCTGCGCTGGAACGATGTAGTGGAGGGCAATTAGGCGATAAGCTTGTTAGAGAGGAAGGCTTAAACTGCGCATCCCTACACCGGATTTCCAGGATCTCTTTTTTTTTTTCTGAACATTCACCTCTTCCCCCTCCTCCCCCTTTCACCTGTTACTTCCTTTATAACTTTGCTTGTTTCGAACCTGTAAAAGACCTGTAAAACAACCGGTTCCTTGTTTTTATGCCCTCCGCAGCAGCGTCCCATAACTTTTCCGCTATCGGCTACAGCTAGCGGGCGGCCTTACAGCAGTCAGGCTGATTTCAGGCAGAGAACAATTTTGTGATCAACGGGAACAAAAAGCATGAGGTTGGTTCACCCATTCGTAACTAGCTCTCTCGCGAGTGTTATAACTGTTGTGTGCTTCACAGTGCAGGATAAGAAAATGCTGTAGAGATCAAACACCCCGAAGAAATACGCTGCCTATAGATACGGTGATGTAGTGAAGAGCAGGTCGTGAGAATACTACTTGCAAGAGGTCCTTACAGGTTCGTTTCGTTTAAACGTCGTAAAGGGAATACGATAGACGCCATAATAGCGAGCTCCGGGAATTTCGATCACCTGATGTTCTTTACCGTGCACTGATATCGCACAGCATACTAGTCCTGTACGTATAACCTTCATCAAAAGTGGCCGCCTGAATGAAGGTGCGTGATCTTCCATCAGCCGTAACTCCCTAGCTGATTAGCGCGTCCTGACGCTTCTGGAATGTGTTATGAATTCCAATTAGCTGAACGGGTGGATTATACCACATTATGTAGTATGATTACTGTTACGAACTGCAGCAGCGAAGAGATAACACCGAAATAGACTTTCATTCCAAACTTCCCTTACCGACATCCTGCGTTCTGCCGCATTAATTTCATATTCGGAACTTCATATGGCAGCACATTTCTTCGGGCTGTTAGATCTTTTCAGCACTTTCTAATCCTGCACTATCAAGCAGCTTTACAATCCGCATTTGCAAAGCGGAATGAATGCAATACAGCAGGCACGCGGAAGACGCTAACAAGGGGGGAATTATAGACACCTCATATATTTCCGAACGACGCGGAAAAGCGCTTCCACAACATGTACGCACCAGTGCAAGGTGTCTCCATGTGACACACGAAGGCGCAATGCCGATTTCCAGTGCCGTTTTGCATTCCGAAGTCTCCGCACGGCACGTTCCCGATTCATTACCGCTGCACCATATGCGTACAAAACGGCCACCAGCAGCAACAGGCATCCACCCTTCGGATGCCCGGGGGACAGCGAGAGGAGATGCTGTGCCTAAAAGGCACACCACCTCGCCTTGTCCACCACACACGGCGGCTGAGTGTACACTCCGGAACGACACCGGTAAGAATCTCGGTCCCCGCAACACAGCGATCGATGGCAGAAGAGCTGCAGGCGCTGGGATTCGAACCAGCGTCTTCGCGTGTGCGAGCTCAACACGTTACCCACTCAGCTACCGTGTGGCACGGCTTCTAGGCGACACTCAGAATAGGTGTTACGTGGGGGATGAAGCAGTTATACCGGAGCATGCGCCGTGCCTACCTACTGATTTTACGCGATAATGCGAGCGTGAAGCATATCTCTCGATATCGAGTGCAGCCGCTGTAACTTTCGTGCTTGGCCATGCATGATTACCTTGTCACTAAATTCCGTGCTTCGTTGTTCAGACGGCGGATATAAAAAGGTACAAATAAGGAGGACGTGCCTATATTTCGATTATGGGCGTGCTGTTTAGTACTTGCAGGTATTGTGAAGTTCGCTTTTGATGCCTTTAACGTAAAGAGATGGGAGTTACGTGAGTTGAATACAGGCCGATCCTCTCACACGCACTCTGCAAAGAATTGTTATTCTGCTAACAGAACGTTGATTTCATAACATGTATATAATTTTTTTCTCGGCATCGATATGCCATGTATGAAAGACCTGATGAGGAGGCTGAAGTAAGGGATGAGTACAGCAAATATGGGTTGGAAGTGTTCGCATGAAGCGAAATTGAAAACGACTGCTAACATACAGGCTATGTTCGACAAGTACGGGCACGTGGAGATGAACCATAGTACGCTACGATTACATTGAGATGTGCTGGTTGTCGGGGTAACGTAGGGCGTGTAAACAAAAGTGGATTTATCTATTCGGGTAACTTTGAAACATGCAAAGCGTGAGTTTACGGCGACGGAGTACGCGCTGTGCCACCCGGATTTCACATTGCGATTTGGTCGGTCGGGTTTAACGTCCCAAAGCAAGTCAAGCTATCACAGACGCCGTACTGGACGGCTCCGGAAATGTCGACCACCTGGGGCTCTTTAACGCACAGTGATATCGCACAGTATCCGTGTGCCTTCCTTTCGCCCGTATCGGAAGCGGCTTTCGAGGCCGGGATTCGATCCCGCGTACTCCTGCACAGTTGGCGAGCGCCTGAACCACCGGGACACCTCGGCGGATTAGATCAAATTCAACGGCATCAATTGTTTCACTGGAGGTACCACATACAGCACATGCGTCATCTCCATTGTTAAAGTTCTTTTTGTAGCTGCGTGTTCTAAGGCACCCTGATCTAGCTTCAAAAAGTAGGGCACAGCCTCTTCAGTTATCAAAGAAATCTTCCTTCCTGATCTGCATTCCTGACTAGCATACTTACTAGTTCGTTTCCTGGTTCTTTTTCCGCCCATCTGTTTTCCGCCCATCCTGGTTTCCGCCCATCTGTTACTGTCCAATTTCCTCAGGCGTTCCTCATATAATATTTTACTCTAAGCTTCCCGTACTTCGAAAGATGCCCAGCCCATATCTCCCTGTACCGCCTCATTTGTAGTTTTCTGAGAAAAGTGGCGCCACCTGGCGGCCGACGGGGGTAAGTGGTCCAGTTTTAACCGTGGTGTCAGTCATGATGGTAGAGCTGGTTATCGTGGGACTGTGGAGCTCCAGGATAGAAAAAATCGGCACCTGCGCCAACTGTAATGATGCGGATTAAACAATTCGCACTAAAATAGCTTTACTGAGACGCTGCTGCTGCCAAAGCAGGCGTTCTTCTTATTTTCATCTACCTTGATAAATGACACATACGCACGAAGGGGGATTGGCCAGGGTACAATGTGGACTGCCAAATGTCCTACAGATGCTGAATTAGTGTATTACATAATTATCAAAAAAGAAAAACCTAAGATTTAAGAACAGAATTGAACACAGGAAACCATACGGAGCAGAAGTTTCGAAATTAGCAAGTTTGGATACAATTAGCAAGGGAATCAGTCCGTAGCTGTGATGTAGTTATGTAAATACTGAGAAATTCTCCGAGCGGGAGCGAGCTCCTTCGTCTTCGCAACTTTGTCGTCTTCGCGTATTGCTCTTCTCGCAGTTCCAACTATCCGTCCTACACTGCAATGAATATGGAGAGGTGCCCGCAGTGAGCTAAATCGTAATCTTGTGGTCAAAACCTCAGACAATAAAGGAAGGCATTTTAATATAGTACACCACCCTAGTTTTCCATGTACCTCCATCGTTTTGGAGCATTTTTCGAGCACACCTTCTCGTAGTTTCGAAAGTACAGCGGCCATGCATTTGTAAGGCTTTCAGATACATGTCTTCCGACTAATGATTTATTTTGATTTTATCGTAGGAAGGCAGAAATTCAAAATAATCAGTATTAGCAAGAATATGAGTTTCGGGAGCAGCCACACCGCGAGCGCAAAAAGTCCAGGGCGGTCGCTTCTGCGAGGTCCCTCTCGGGTCCTCTTTATTACAAGGAACCCCGTTACAACTTGGTGGAGGTGCTAGAACGAACATTAGTACTGCGCCCAAGGTACAATGCCTTGCAAGGTATAAGTACAAGGTGTATTGTTTCGTTTACCATGTTAAGCCGAGCTGGAATAAGCATCTTATGATTGTCTCCGAATCAATAGTAAGCTCCCAAAACTAAATACTTTACGTATTTATTAAAATGCTCGGATTCTCACTCCTAGTCTATTTAGAAATACTCATTCTGGTATTTAGGTATTAACAACAGTATAACGCAACATTAATCTGTTACTAACAATGTATTTCAAATACTTTTTAGCTCAGTTCTCCTTTCCTGAGGAAATGTTTATTCTCTTCGAGTTGAGCTTTCATCCTCTGCAGTCGGTTGTTTAATGTTTCCGTGTTTTTTCCCGACGCTATGATATGAGTTTCTTTGCCTTTGAACCCAAAATTAAAATTCCCTTACATAACTGATTTCCTCTCTACTCACTAAGGCTGCTGAGAAGTTTCCGGCCATATAGTACAGTAATCTGTGCAGTCTACAAATATTACTGCTGACAAAGCGAGACAAATTCGCCCGACGGTTGTTCCACACACTCCAAAATCAACAATGGCTGCTAAAGCATGCAAAGAACAGCGCAAATGACGAACAACAGCTCAATCAGTCCTTGGGAAATCAAAACTGCATCTTCAACGTGTTCTAGGAAAAACATTCGACAAACTGCTTGGCCAAAATTAGAAAAAGTTTCAGTTGGGCGTGAGGGCTTATGACTCACGCGTCCTTGGTCAAAGCCTTGTTTGATTATTTTATAATATTAGCCTTAACGCGATAGCGTTAAAGTCCCCTTAGATAGAAAATCCGGTGTCGGCGGTGTGCACCGTCTAGGGCACGGTAGCTCGCAGCTGACATGGCGAGGACTAATAAGACATAAGATTTCTTTCGTTTTTCGTCAAAGTGGTCTCTTTATGAACAAAAAGTGTGATGTCAGTGACGCATGCCAAGTGCAATTAGTCTTAGTGTCGCTACGTTAGGCGGATATTTATTTTTTCTTTGTATCAGTAATAATACTGCTATCCTGTCAGAAGCAGTCTGTAATGATTTAGAACAGACATGACATAATTTACCTCTGCACGTAAGCAACTGAAATAAGAGGACACGTTCATTAACTGCCAGGTGACGCAGAATATGACATTTTTATGTCTATATTATATCTAAAAAACTGTAAAATTTATCTATGCATCAGTAAAAAGACACCCGTCGGCCAGATCGTTGGCGTCCGTGCTTTGATGAATTGTGGCATTGTTGTATCGAAAGCTATCTTTCCGACGGTAATAACAAATGTATTGTTACGATCCCCAAAACAATTTGTAGGTAAAACATGGCGCATGCTTGTATTTTCAATTGCCTTGATGGCGTTGTTTGCGGCCGCAGCGGAACTCGTAATCATCGGTTTCGCAGCGGCATAAAGGGGAAACCCGTGCTCGAAGAAATTCCCCCCGCCACGGAGAAGGCCTGTATTTGTATCTTTATGCTGTGTGGTAAGATTTAATTATTTGGCTTCTGTGCCTAAACCGTTTCCATGGAAAAGCAGTGCTACAACGTTGCTTCCTTAGAACACTATGCATTGAAACTATGGGGGCGTATCGTGTAGAGCCAAAGTTGCGTCAAGAAAGGGGGCACCTGATTAATGCCGTCATACATAAAAGCAAGCACCACGGTTTTGTATCTTGCGTAATCTTCAGCTGTAAAAATACCTCAAAGTTTCGGAGCTCCGCTCGACAAACCAGAAAAGGATGAACGAAGAATTCACGAACACTGATTACTGAAACAATATTTAGCTTGCTATTCACCGCTCGTGTTTTTCTTCCATCCTCGCCTTTAGTTTAGTTATAAATTTCACAGTAATAACGAAATGCCCGGCGGATTGTCGTAATCTTCAAAAGGCACAGAAATGGAAGAGTCCCAAAAGACCGACTCGTTCCTTATGAACTGCTTTCGGGAAACCGCGTCGAACGGGCTGTCTCTCCCCATTTGTCGTTGCGGGAGTGATTCAGCCCCACATGAATGCCGCTGGAGGATAAAGCCACGTTCAGACTACGTGCGCAACGTACGTATCGTTCGTAAGGATCGTAAGCGTAAGCGCAAAAAACGTAACGTGTCTGTTCAGACTGCTGTCGCATTGGGCGTAAGATGCGTAACGTCCGCAGCCAGCGTGGGCGTAAATGTCGGAGGACCCGCGACTTTTACGACTAGCACAGACACGTCTGTTACGTGCCACCAATGCGCCTAGCCGCTTCGGTTTTCCCTTTCCGGTAACGGGGCTTCCGGTCTTCCCAGATTTCGCGCACAAACCAGCTAGTAGGCGATATCGCGACATCATCCAGCGCTCCTACTCTGCTGCATTGTCTCGGCTCGCCGGTGTTATTCGTATTGTGTCAGTGATTGTGTCTGTCCGCAGCTTGATCATGTGCAGTGCGGAATCTTTTTCGCAGGGGAATTATTAGCCTCTCATAAAAAAAAGTTCGGCAGGGGCCGGCTCTCTACTACCAGCTGAAATCGCACAGAGAGAAAAGTGAAAAACGATACCTGGCTGCACATTGCCAGTGCGCTGAGTCAAAGCAGTAAGTGGTAATTCAATCCGTTTTTTCATGGGCGAACAAGCTCTCAACAAGAAAATGCTTCCTCTAGTTTAGAACAGTGACGTTATGGAGAATGGGGATGCCCGCTTCATCCCACTGCCTTCTCGCAGCCCATCGGCTCCGTTGACAAGTGAGAGGACAGTTCGCCTGCAGCGAAAAGCCGATGCGGGGCGACGTTGCAGTCAGGCCGCAGAACGGAGCTGGCGCGGGCTCACCGAAGTTTAAAAGAAGCTCACCATAAAGAAGAAAAAGAAAACAGCGTCTTCTGAGGGGGACGAGGTACCGTGGAAGTTGCCGCGTTTGCCGCGCGCCCCGGCTCATTGCTTGTAGTCAGTAGTACGACCTTTGAGTCACCGCCCCGCCCCTTCTCCAAGGTCGCTCCGGGGCACTGGTAAAATCGCAAGCAGGGATGCAGGCAGACGCAACGATGATACTATGTGCGAGCGCATGTAGTTTAAAGGAAAAATATGCTGCTTTGCTCGTTTGACCGAGTGCTGCGGGGTGGCGGCACAAGTATTGGGGAAGCGCGAGAACGGAACGTAGCGTGGAAGACCACTGTCGGAACATGCAGACAGGCATGCGCTATCGAAGATTTGACAAACCCATAATATTCTAGTATTCGCCGCCTACGTAGGTTGAGCGCACAGACTATGATAAGCTGATTTTGAGCTTGAAGAGCCCCGACCTCCGCTTCAGCCGCTTGCTAACTGGCGCCATGTTGCAAGCAGTGATTAGCCGGTAGTAAAGAACGTATACCGAACGGCCCAGTGCAAACAAGGGCGGTCGCAAGCTACGTAAACTGGAGTTCCAGCCGCAATGCGCACTGCGATAGATACGATACTTGCGAGGGATGCCTACGTAGTCTGAACGCGGCTTAACAAGCATAGCCAGGAAAGGAGGATAATAGGCTGAGCAGCAAGACGTTCGCCGGAGTACGCTGGCACCGCACATTCTCCAGGGCAGGGTCAGCTTCAAAGAAATTGCAAAGGCATTTGTCCTGTTGTGGATGTTGCAATGAAGGTTATTAGGGGGTACTGGCTGCTGCGGCTGATGCTACTGGTGCTGCTTGTGGTGCTGGTGGTGCTGGTGCTGCTGCTGGTGCTGGCGGTGCTGGTGCTGCTGTTGCTGGTTGCTGGTTGCTCGTTGCTGTTGCTGGTGCTGTTGCTGGTGGTGGTGCTGCTGGAGGTAGTGCTGGTGCTGCTGGTGCTGCTGGTGCTGCTGGTGCTGCTGTTGCTGGTACTGATGCTGCTGCTGCTGCTGCTGCTGCTGGTGCTGGTGCTGGTGCTGCTGGTGGTGGTGCTGGTGTTGCTGCTGCTGCTGGTGGTGCTCCTGGTGGTGCTGGTGGTGGTGCTGCTGGAGGTAGTGCTGCTGCTGCTGGTGCTGTTGCTGGTACTGCTGGTTGCTGGTGTTACTGGTTGCTGGTGCTACTTGTGCTGGTGCTTAGTGGTGGTGCTGCTGCTGCTGGTGGCGGCGCTTTTGCTGCTGGTGGCGGTGCTGTTGCTGCCTCTGGTGCTGCTGCTGGTGCTCCAGCTGGTGGTGGTGCTGCGGGAGGTGGTGCTCGTGCTGCTGCTGCTGGTGGTGGTGCTGCTGCGGGAGGTGGTGCTCGTGCTGCTACTGCTGTAGCTGCTGCTGGTGGTGGTGGTGCTGGTGCTGCTAGTGCTGCTGGTAGTGGTGGTGCTGGTGCTGCCGGTGATCGTGTTCGTGGTGCTGGTGCTGCTGCTGCTGCTGCTGCTGCTGCTGCTGCTGCTGCTGCTGCTGC
>JAJIZL010017330.1:0-19311 GCA_023969395.1 Amblyomma maculatum | reverse complement strand
TGCTGCTGCTGCTGCTGCTGCTGCTGCTGCTGCTGCTGCTGCTGCTGGTACTGGTGCTGCTGCTGCTGCTGCTGGTAGTGGTGCTGGTGCTGTTGCTAGCAGTGCTGCTGCTGCTGCAGGTGCTGGTGCTGGTGCTGATGCTGGTGTTGCTGCTGGTGCTGCTACTGCAGCTGGTGCCGGTGCTGGTGCTGGTGCCCGTGCCGCTGCTGCTGCTGGTGGTGGTGCTGGTGCTCTAGTGGCGGTGCTGGTGCTGCTGCTAATACTGCTGGTGGTGGCACTGGTGCTGATGGCGGTGGGGATGCTGGCGGTGGTGCTGATAGCGGTGGCGCTGGTGCTGGTCCTGCTGCTGGTGGTGGTGGTGGTGGTGCTGGTGGTAGTGCTGCTGCTGCTGGTGGTGGTGCTGGTGGTAGTGCTGCTGCTGCTGGTGGTGGTGCTGCTGGTGGGGGTGCTGCTGGTGGTAGTGCAGGTGCTGCTGCTGGTGGTGCTGCTGCTGCAGGTGGTGCTGGTGCTGCTGCTGGTGGTGGTGCTGCTGCTGGTGCTGCTGGTGGCGGTGCTGCTGCTGTTGGTGGCGCTGCTGGAGCTGGTGCTGCTGCTTTTGGTGGTGGTGCTGGTGGTGGTTCTGGTACCGGTGCTGGTGCTCCTGCTGGAGCCGGTGTTATTGCTGCTGCAGGTGGCGGTGCCGCCGCTGCTGCTGCTGCCGCCGCTGCTGGTGGTGGTGCTAGTGCTGCTGCTGGTGGAGCTGGTGCTGCAGCTGCTGGTGCTGGTGTCGGTTCTGGTGCTGCTGGCGGTGGTGCTGTTCGTGGTGGTGCTGGTGCTGCTAATCGTGGTGCTGCTGGTGGTGGTACTGCTGGAAGTAGTGCAGGTGCTGCTGCTGGTGCTGCTACCGGTGCTGGTGCTCCTGCTGGAGCCGGTGCTGGTGCTGCTGCAGGTGGCCGTGCTGGTGCTGGTCGTGCTGCTGCTGCTGCAGGTGCTGCTGGTACTGCTGCTGCTGGCGGTGCTGGTGGTGGTGCTGGTGCTGCCGCTGCTGATGGTGCTGCTGCTGCTTGTGGTGCTGGTGCTTCTGCTGGTTGAGGTGGTGCTGCTGCTGTTCGTGGTGGTGGTGCTGGTGGTGGAGCTGCTGATGGTGGTGGTACTGCTGCTGGTGCTGGTGCTGGTGCTGGTGGTGCTGGTGCTCCTGTTGGAGCCGGTGCTTGTGCTGCTGCAGATGGCGGTGCTGGTGCTATTGGTGCTGCTGCTGGTGGTGGTGGTGGCGGTGCTGGTGCTGCTGGTGGTGGTGCACGTGCTGCTGGTGGTGGTGCTGTTGCTGTTGCTGGTGGTGGTGGTGGTGGTGGTGCTGCTGCTGCTATTGGTGGTGCTGGTGCTGCTGCTGCTGCTGTTGGTTGTGCTGCTGCTGCTGGTGCTGCTGGTGGTGGTGCCGGTGCAGGTGCAGGTGCAGCTCGTGCTGTAGCTGCTGGTGTTCGTGCTGCTAGTGCTAGTGCTGGTGCTCGTGGTGCTGGTGCTCCTGCTGCTGCTGGAGCTGGTGGTGCTGGTTCTGGTGGTGGTGCAGGCGCTGCTGGTGGTGGTGGTGCTGGTGTTAATGGTGGTACTAGTGCTGGTGGTGCTGGTGCTACCGGTGCTGTTCCTCCTGCTGGAGCTGGTGCTGGTGCTGCTGCAGGTGGCGGTTCTGGTTCTGATGCTGGTCGTGCTGGTGCTGGTGGTATTGCTGCTGCTGCTGGTGGTGCTGCTGCTGCTGCTGCTTGTGATGCTGCTGCTGGTGCTGCTGCTGCTGCTGCTGGTGGCAGTGCTGGTACTCGTGCTAGTGCTGCTTGTGCTGCTGCTGCTGGTGCTGCTGCTGTTCGTGCTGGTAGTGGCGGTGCTGGTGCTGTGCTGATGCCGCTGTTCATGGTGCTGCTGCTGCTGCCGGCGGTGGTGCTGTTCGTAGTGGTGCTGGTGGTGGTGCGTGTGCTGGCGGTGCTTCTGGTGCTGGTGCTTCTGCTGCTGCTGGTGGTGGTGCTGGTGCTCCTGGTGTTTGTGCTGCCGGTGGTGGTGCTGCTGGTGTTTGTGCTGCCGGTGGTCGTGCTGGTGCTGCTGCTGGTGGTGGTACTGGTGCTGCAGCTGTTGCTGCCGGTGCTGGTGCTGCTGCTGGTGTTTGTGCTGCAGGTGGTGGTGCTGCTACCTGTGCTGGTGCTCCTGCTGGTGCCGGTGCTGGTGCTACTGCAGGTGGCGGTGCTAGTGCTGCTGGTGCTACGGGTGGTGGTGCTGGTGCTGCGATGGTCGTGCTCGTGCTGCTGGTAGTGGTAGTGGTGGTGGTGGTGGTGGTGCTGCTGTTGCTGCTGGTGCTGCTGGTGCTGCTGTTGCTGGTACTGCTGATGCTGTTGCTGGTGCTGGAGCTGCTGGTGGTGGTGCTGGTGCTGCTTCTGCTCCTGCTGCTGCTGCTGCTGCTGCTGCTGCTGCTGCTGGTGGTGGTGCTGGTGCTGGTGCTGCTGCTGCTGGTGCTGCTGGTGTTACTGGTTGCTGGTGCTGCTTGTGCTGGTGTTCGTGGTGCTGGTGCTGATGCTTAGTGGTGCTGCTGCTGGTGGCGACGCCTTTGCTGCTAGTGGCGGTGCTGTTGCTGCTGCTGGTGGTGGTGGTGGTGGTGGTGCTGCTGCTACTGCTGCTGCTGCTGCTGCTGGTGCTCCTGCTGGTGGTGGTGCTGCTGGTGCTGCTGCGGGAGGTGGTGGTCGTGCTGCTGCTGCTGCTGGTGGTGGTGCTGGTGCTCTTGCTGGTGGTGGTGCTGCAGGTGCTGCTGCGGGAGGTGGTGCTCGTGCTGCTGCTGCTGTTGCTGCTGGTGGTGGTGGTGCTGCTGCTGCGTCTAGTGCTGCTGGTAGTGGTGGTGCTGGTGCTGCCAGTGATGGTGTTGGTGGTGGTGGTGCTGGTGCTGCAGGTGCTGCTGGTGGTGGTGCTGGTGCTGCTGGTAGTGGTGCTGGTGCTGTTGCAAGCGGTGCTGCTGCTGGTGCTGCTGGTGGTGTTGCTGCTGGTGCTGGTGCTGCTACTGCTGCCGGTGCTCTTCTTCTGGTGCTGGTGCCCGTGCTGCTGCTGGTGGTGGTGGTGCTGGTGTTGGGGCTGGCGGTGGTGCTCCGATGGTGCTGGTGGTGGTGGTGGTGCTGCTGCTGCTGCTGCTGCTGGTGCTGCTGCTGATACTGCTGATGGTGGCGCTGGTGCTGCTGCTGGTGCTGCTGGTGGTGGTGCTGCTGGTGGTGCTGGTGCCGGCTCTGCTGCTGCTGGTGGTAGTGCAGGTGCTGCTGCTGCTGGTGGTGCTGCTGCTGGTGGTGGTGCCGGTGGTGGTTCTGGTATCGGTGCTGGTGCTCCTGCTGAAGCCGGTGTTAATGCTGCTGCAGGTGGTGGTGCTGGTGCTGGTCGTGCTGGTGCTGCAGGTGCTGGTGGTGTGGCTGGTACTGCTGCTGGTATTCGTGGTGCTGCTGGTGCTGGTGCTGCTGCCGGTGCCCGTGCCGCCGCTGCTGCTCCTGCAGCTGCTGGTGCTGCTGCTAGTGGAGCTGCTGGTGCTGCTGGTGCTGGTGTCGGTGCTGGTGCTGCTGGCGGTGGTGTGTTCGTGGTGGTGCTGCTGGTGGTGGTGGTGGTGCTGGTGCTGCTGCTGCTGGTCGTGGTGCTGCTGGTGGTGGTGCTGCTGGAAGTAGTGCAGGTGCTGCTGCTGGTGGTGCTGGTGGTGGTGCTGCTGCTACTGGTGGTGGTGCTGCTGCTGCTGGTGGTGGTGCAGGCGCTGGTGGTGGTGCTGGTACTGCTGCTGGTCGTGGTACTGCTGCTGCTGCTTTTGCTGGTGCTGCTACCGGTGCTGGTGCTCCTGCTGGAGCCGGTGCCGGTGCTGCTGCAGGTGGCCGTGCTGGTGCTGGTCGTACTGCTGATGCTGCAGGTGCTGCTGGTACTGCTGCTGCTGGCGGTGCTGGTGCTGCTGGTGCTGCTACTGGTGCCGGTGGTGGTGCTAGAGCTGCTGGTGGTGGTGGTGCTGCTGCTGCTGCTGGTGCTGCTGGCGGTGGTGCTGTTCGTGGTGGTGGTGCTGCTCGTGGTGGTGCTGGTGGTGGAGCTGCTGCTGGTGGTGGTGGTGCTGGTGCTGCTGCTGGTGGTGCTGGTGGTGCTGCTACCGGTGCTGGTGCTCCTGCTGGAGCCGGTGCTGGTGCTGCTGCAGATGACAGTGCTGGTGCTATTGGTGCTGCTGGTGGTGGTGCTGTTGCTGCTGCTAGTGGTGGTGCTGGTGCTGTTGCAGGCGGTTGTGCTGCTGCTGCTGGTGCTGCTGCTGGTGGTGGTGCCGGTGCTGGTGCAGCTCGTGCTAGTGCTGCTGGTGTTCGTGCTGCTAGTGGTGGTGCTCCTGCTGCTGCTGGTTTTCCTGCTAATGGCACTGCTGCTGCTGGTGCTGGTGGTGCTGGTTCTGGTGCGGCTGCTGCAGGTGCTGCTGCTTCTGGTGGTGGTGCTGCTGGTGGCGGTGGTGCTGCTGCTGCTGCCGGTGGTGGTGCTGATGCTGGTGGTGGTGCCGGTACTGCTGGTGGTGCTGATGCTTGTGTTCGTGGTGGTACTGGTGCTGGTGGTGCTAGTGCCGGTGGTGGTGCTGCTACCGGTGCTGCTCCTCCTGGTGGAGCCGGTGCTGGTGCTGCTGCAGGTGGCGGTTCTGGTGCTGGTCGTGCTGGTGCTGCTGCTACTGGTGCTGCAGGTGCCGGTGGTGCTGGTGCTGCTGCTGGCGGTGCTGGTGCAGCTGCTGGTACTAGTGCTGGTGCTGCTGCTGGTGGCATTGCTGCTGCTGGTGCTGCTGCTGCTGGTGCCATTGCTGGTGCTGCTTCTGGTGGCAGTGCTGGTGCTCGTGCTGCTGCTGCTGGTGCTGCCTGTGCTGCTGCTGTTCGTGCTGGTAGTGGCGGTGCTGGTGCTGTGCTGATGCCGCTGTTCGTGGTGCTGCTGTTCGTGGTGGTGCTGCTGCTGGTGGTGGTGCTGGTTGTGGTGGTGCCGCTGCTGGTGCTGGTTCTGCTGGTGGTGGTCCAGGTGCTGCTGCTGCTGGTGGTGCTGGTGCTGCTGCTGCTGCTGCTGCTGCTGGTGGTGGTGGTGCTGGTGCTGCTGGTGTTCGTGCTGCCGGTGGTGGTACTGGTGCTGCAGCTGTTCCTGCCGGTGCTGGTGCTGCTGCTGGTGTTTGTGCTGCTACCGGTGCTGGTGCTCCTGCTGGTGCCGGTGCTGGTGCTAGTGGTGCTGGTGCTGCAGGTGCTGGTGCTGCTGGTGCTGCTGCTGGTACTGGTGCTGGTGCTGCTGGTGCTACGGGTGGTGGTGGTGGTGCTGCGATGGTCGTGCTCGTGCTGGTGGTGGTGGTGGTGGTGCTGCTGCTGCTGCTGCTGCTGCTTATACTGGTGCTGCTGGTGCTGGTGCTGCTGCTAGTGGTGGTGCTGGTGCTGCTGCTGCTGTTCGCGGTTCTGGTGCTGGTGGTGGTGCTGGTGCCGCTGCTGGTGCCGGTGCTGTCGCCGGATGTGCTGGTGATGCAGATGCTGGTGCTGCTGGTGCTCGTGCTGCTAGTGCTGGTTCTCGTGGTGCTGGTGCTGCTGGTGTTCCTGGTTGCTGGTGCTTCTGGTGCTGCTGGTGCTGGTGCGGCTGGTGCTGGTGCTATTGGTGCTGCTTCAGTTGCCGCTTGTGTTGCTGGTGCTGCTGCTGGCGTTGCTGGTGCTAACGCTGCTACTGGCGTTCGTCCTGCTGTTGCTGGTGCGGCTGCTGGTGTTGCTGCTGTTCTTGGTGCTGTTCCTGCTGGTGCTGCTGCTGCTGCTATTGCTGCTGGCGCTGTTCCTGCTGGTGCTCGTGCTGCTGTTGCCGCTGGTGTTCATCCTGCTGGTGGTGCTGCTGGTGCTGGTGGTGGTGCTGCCGCTGCTCGCGCTGCGGCTGCTACTGGTGTTGATGCTGTTGTTGCTGCTGCTAGTGCTGCTGATGCTGCTGCTGTTGGTGCTGGTGCTGCTGGTGTTCCTGCTGGTGCTAGTTCTGCTGCTGGTGGTGCTGGTGCTGCTGGTGTTCCTGGTGTTGCTGGGGTCGCGAGCAAGCTCGGAAGCAGCAGCAGCTTCACTTCTTGCCAAAACCCCTCTGTCCAACCTTATTCAGGATTCTCCAGGCAGTGTTTGTTACCATGCGGAAATGCGCTTATCGGAGCAAATGAGAAGACTTTCTCGTCTCATTGGCTCCGATAAGCGAATTTCCGCTAAGGAACGAATAGGACGCCGGTGCTCACGAGTGATCCCTTGCGAGCACCGTGTGATTTTCAAGAACACGCGGCGCATCTGCGCCTGGCACACAAATACACGAAAGGTCAGCCAAAAACACATGGGCAGCAAGGACACCGATGGTACAGAACACAAGGCTCCGTCCGTGCTCTCAGCCGTCGTCCCCAAGCCCTCGGGTGTCTTAATGTCAACCAGCTGGGACGCGAGCTTCTAACAGCTCGCCTCCTTTCCAGCCCATTAACTATTTTTGGAGAATACCCCCTAGAAGCGGTGGAAGGAGGCCGCACCCTGCCCCGGCGTGAGCAAGGACATCCGTATAACGCCGCGCCCCCCGAAGGAGAAAGAGAGAACACAACCACGCCACGCAGGCAAGAAAAAAGACCGCTCCTCGGCTGTCTGTAGAAAAATGGGATATGCATAGGGTCTTCCGTGGCCCCAGTGCTATGCGATCTATACTTGGTCGAACTGACAGAGCGCTTT
Source organism: Amblyomma maculatum (assembly GCA_023969395.1). Classification (NCBI taxonomy): domain Eukaryota; kingdom Metazoa; phylum Arthropoda; class Arachnida; order Ixodida; family Ixodidae; genus Amblyomma; species Amblyomma maculatum. The sequence goes on along the minus strand of JAJIZL010017330.1, from coordinate 12,622 downwards.
GCAGCTATCTTACGAACTTAAAAGTAACAGACTAACAAACGTTCTGAGATACGTTAACAACTATTTCATCTTCATTGACTGTGATTCTGGTTCCTTTGAATCACTGGCCACTAACACACTAAATTTCGTACGCACAGGCTTCAGGCCTCTAGTAATTGCGCGTGAGTTTCCATCAGAGGGCAGTATCCGGTTGCTTGACATCAACCTTTTAATTCAGGACGATCCGATTTACTGGAAATATCAGCCGCGCACCAATAAGTCACTGCTCTGAATGATTCTGCGCACTCTGAACTTGTGAAGAGGGGAATTGCAAAGTTATGCCTCTCCAATGCCATTAAGAAGTCCTGTCCTCAGCTAATGGCAGGAAGTTTTCCAGCACAAGTACAGAGGCGAACTGATGAAGGGTTTCCCATGCACATCCTGACAATTACTTCTGAAATTCTTGTAAGGCAGGTCTGTTCACCTCCAGATGTTCCACCTCCTCTTTCCGCAAGTAAGCAAAAAGTTCGTGGTATTTCGAACATTCACGGCTTGTGCCATCGCTTGAAAAGGATTAGACAAAGGGCCAATGTAAAAGTCGTTTTTCCAGATCCTGAAAAGCTGCAGAAATTCTGCAATTTGACAGGACCTGGCCCTGCGAAAAGGACGGTTTTACTACACAGCATGTGAAAAAGTTCGTTGAATGTAAAGAATCAATTGTGTATATCGATCCACTGACATGCGGAAAAAATATATTGGTTAGAGTGGAAGGTGCCTGAATGAACGCCTTTGTGAACATCGCTACAATGCTACAGAAAACATGTGATTTTTTTCATATGCAGTGCAGACACTGTGACGATTGTGAACGTGTCTTTGAGGCATGCAAGGTCATCACGAAAAACCCTAGCAAACTCACCCGCAACATCAGCGAAGCTGAAGCCGTAGATGGCCTAGGTGACATGTGTATTGCAAAAAGAACTTCCGTATCTCAGAAACCATTGATAATTTTTAGTCCTGTTTGTGTACTGCGTCTGCGGAATGCAGTGCCACCCCGTGTTTATGGATTGCCCTGGGTTTCATAATAAAGTGTTCGAAATTGGCACTCGTGCGTGTTCTTGCTTGTTCCTTGTTCTGTCCCTGCGTTATTTTTTATTCATGTGTGTTACGAACAAGCGAAGAGTACCAGCTTAATGGAAGCACAAGTGTCACGTTTCCTACGTCAGCGACACTACACTGGAACAGATATTCGTCAGCCTTGGCTGTAAACACCGTAGTCTTCAGGCTCGCGAATAAGAGGTATTTAACGGGTCGGGTGGGAAGGGGGCCGGGGTTCACAAACAAAATGACAAGGGTGAAAGCTGGAATATGGGGAGGGTGTATAGCAGTGAGAATTTTTTAACCGCTTTGCAATATTTACTTGACCGGGAGTGCCATATTCATTATTTATCAGCCAGACCGCAGTCACGTCTTATACAACACTGGCCAAAATAAGGTGAATGGATACAAAGGAAACCTCATTTTGGCTTTTCTTCGGGTGAACTTCTTTTTACGGCAGCGGTATTGTTCCCGTACACCATGCTGATACACTGCACCTTTCTTCTTTATAATTCTGATAGCCAGAGCAACGCACGTAGAAGATGTGCAGCCACGACCCTCCAGACGCAGTGTGTGCAATTGTGGACATGCATTGGTGAAGTTAGGTTTGGGCCTGGGGGATAACACTCCGCTGTGACGTCTGGAACGATTTTTACTGTATCCTGGTTGCAACCACAGCTGTGTGCAGTAATTAAGTTCTTTTCTTTTTCGCTACCCATTAGGCGGCTATAGATGCGCGCAAATGTGTACGCGCGTGTGCGAGGGGTTACGGGCCGATAGCAAAGGTCAACGCGAGGTGCATGCGAATTGGCGACAATATGCGACAGTATGTGAACGCGTAGACATGCATTGGTGGAGTGAGGTTTGGGAGAGGGGAATACGCTCCATATAAACAAAGACTGCGGTGACTGGCATCCATTTTACTTGTTGACAACCAAACCAGTGTTCAGTCCACATGTTTCTTTTCGCTTTCTATTGGGAGACCTATAGGTGCGTGTGCGAAAGGTTGCGGGCCGATCGTAAAGGTGAACAGTAGGTTCATGCGACATGGCGATGTCGTCGCCCATCGCCGACTGCAGCACAAGCCGCCGCCAGTCGGCGCGAATAAGAGAACATATTTTTCTGGAGCATTCTCTTGAAACGAACCTTCAAAGCCCCCGAAGTGTGATTCCTGTACATTTTGCCTTACGCTTGTGTTACAAGCGGCGGAAGAATAACGAAAGGTAACACCTGCATCCACCAGTGTTCGCGAAAAGTCATCCTGTTAAACTCTACAGAGAACAATGGAAGCATACCACTCTCTAGCATACATACACTTTCATGAGAGGGGCTGTTTCAGCTTCAACGTTGTTTTTGTTAGTGCGAGTTCTCGATTACAGACGCCGGGCACTCGAACAGAGTTGTTCAACACCCTGCACCTAAAATCCCTCCTTCATTAACCAGCATGGCCTCCATTCCAATGAACCATTGTATAAAGCGTGAGAAAGCTGTTCATTACATTTCGTGAGTTCAGTTTCCTTTATTTCGTTACAAGTCGCCACCAGTTCATAGGGACTGCTATGCCCCCCCCCCCCCTACTCTTACGCCCCATTCTGTTTACTGCTGGCCCGATAAGGAAAGTTGTCTACGATGATGCTGGTTTTTGCGCATTTGGTGAATTTGGCTGGTCACGTGAAATTATTTTTGAAGGATTGTAAATAGGGCGGCAGAAGTCGTAGCGTGATGAAGAGAGCGCAACTAGACGTTTTTCGAGATGCACTTTTGCATCGACACTTTCTCTCTGAAGTTCATAAATAAAGAATTAGCTAATTATTATGTACTAATTAAATGTAGTGCAAAAATACAAGATTAGCATATGCGACTCTGCAAATCTGTGAATTGATTCACAGGACTAGGGCGAACTGTATTTTGAAAAACTTGTTCGAAGTTAGCCGGGACACCCGGTATAAATGGCGCGTGCCCAATTCAGAGAGGGATACCTGTGAAAATGTTGTAAGGCTTACATTGCAGAGACCAAAACAGTAATGTCGGTATGAATTTCGGTACCAGGTGGTCGAAATTTTTGGAGCCCTCTAGTACGGAGTCTCTGATAGCTTGACCCACTTTAGGACGTTAAACCCGAAAGACCAAGCCACAATGTGAAATCCGGGTGTAGCATCTCTTACTTCGTCGCCGCAACCTCAGCTTTTGAATGTTTCACATGTCTTACCTGCATAGATAAATCCACTTTTGCTTACATGCCTTACGTTCCCCGGACTATCCGCACACTTCAATGCACTCGTAGCATACTATGTTGCATCTCCACGTGCCCGTACTTGTCGAACTTCACCTGTATATTAGCAGTCGTTTTTAATTTCGCTTCATGCGAACGCTTCCAACTCATATTTACTGTACTCATCCCTTACTTCAACCTCCTCATCAGGACTTTCATACATGGCATATCAATGCCGAGAAAAAATTTATATACATGTTATGAAACGAATGTTCTGTTAGCAGAATTACAATTCTTTGCAGAGTGCATGTGAGAGGATCGGCCTGTATTCAACCGACCTACTTCCCCTCTCTTTACGTTAAGGTCATCAAAAGCGAACTTCACAATACCTGCAAGTATTAAACAGCACGCCCATCATCGAAATATAGGCACGTTCTCCGTATTTGTACCTTTTTATATCCGCCGTCTGAACAATGAAGCACGGAATTTAGTGACAAGGTAATCATGCATGGCCAAGCACGAAAGATACAGCGGCTGCACTCGATATGAAGAGATATGCTTCACGCTCGCATTATCACGTAAAAGCAGTAAGTAGGCGCTGCGCATGCTCCGGTATGACCGCTTCATCCCCCACGCAACACCTATTCTGCGTGTCACCTAGAAACCGTGCCACACGGTAGCTGAGTGGGTAACGTGCTGAGCTCGCACACGCGAAGACGCTGGTTCGAATCCCAGCGCCTGCAGCACTTCTGCCTTCGATCGCTGTGTTGCGGGGACCGAGATTCTTACCGCTGTCGTTCCGGAGCATTGTAGACTCCGGCTGTACACTCAGCCGCCGTGTGTGGTGGACAAGGTGAGGTGGTGTGCCTTTTAGGCACAGCATCTCCTCTCGCTGTCCCCCGGGCATCCGAAGGGTGGATGCCTGTTGCTGCTGGTGGTAGTTTTGTACGCATATGGTACAGCGGTAATGAATGTGGAACATGCGGTGCGGAGACTTCCGAATGCAAAACGGGACTGGAAATCGGCATCGTGCCTTCGTGTGTCACATGGAAACAGCGTGTACACTTACACACACGTTCTCGAAGCGCTTTTCCACGTCTTTCAGAAATATATGAGCTATATATGATTATCCCCCCCTTGTTAGCGTCTTTCGTGTCCCTGATATGTCGAATGAATTCCGCTTTGGAAGTGCGGATTATAAAGCTGCTTCATAGTGCACGATTAGGAAGTGCTTCAGAGATCAACCACCTCTTCGAAATATGCTGCCAAATAAGTTTCGAATATGAAATAAAAGCGGCGGAGCCTAGGATATCGGCAAGGAATGTTTAGAATGCATGTTCATTCTGATGTCATTATCTCTTCGTTGCTGCAGCACGTATGAGTAATTATGCCACATAGTGTGCAATAATCCACCCGGACAGGATATTCGACTGAACAACACATTGCAAAACGTCAGGACGCACAAATCAGCCGAAAAGTATTGGCTGATGCAAGATGACGCACTTTCAATGAGGCGACCGCTTTTGATGGAGGTGATACGTGCAGCACCCGTGTGCTGTGTGATATCAGCGCACGTTAAAGAAAGTCAGGTGATCGAAATCCCAGGAGCTCTTCATTACGGCGTCTATGGTATTCACTTTAGGACGTTACGCCCTAAAACCGAACCTAGAAGGGACAGTTGCACGTACTATGCTCACGACCTGCCCTGAACTATACATGACTGTTGCTTTACATAACTAGACGAAAGTTATATTACTCGCTAGAGCACTAGCTACGAATGGGGATGAACCAACATCATGCTTTTTGTTCCCGTTGATCATACAACTGTTATCTGCCTCAAATCGGCCTTACTACTTTAAGGCCGCCCGCAAGCTGTTGCCGAGAGCGGAACAGTTCTGTGACGCTGCTGCAGAAGGCATAAAAATGAGGAACCAGTTGTTTTACAGATCCATATGCAGGTTCGAAATAAGCACAGATATAAATGAAGCAACAGGTGAAAGGGGGAGGAGGAGAGGTGAATGTCGAGAAAAAAAATACAGACCCTGAAAATACGGTCTAGGGATGCGCAGTCTACGCCTTCCTTTCTAACCAGCTTATCGCCGAATTGCCCTCCATTACAGATCGTTCCAGTGCAGCACGCATCGCCGCTTTGTCATATAACCGCACGTTAGCGCGTCAGCTGCTTGAACGCCCTGAAATTCTAGCTGCATTGCCCACTTGGTGCAGTTATCAATTGCAATAACGTAAAATAAGCTAAATATACTACTGTAGGTCAAAACGAGTGGAGGCAAATTAAGTCGGAAGTGACTACGGTTCTGCGAAACAAAACCACATTAACATAAAACGACCATGCGGCAATTGATTACAAAGCAAGTTGGCGACGGTCGATGATGAAAATATGTTTCGAGGAAACGACCATAGTCACAATCAGTTTTTTAGTGCTCTTTTCTTGATCTGTAACTATACTCAAGATCCCGTCATGTGCGTACATGTGGAAACGACAAAATACACAATGTGGACATTCCAATGAAAAGGCGGACAAAACATAACACATCAGAACTGCTTTTCGACTTCCCGTTTTCGCTTTCTTACCTACACGTGGCGGAACTATATGACGAGTCAGATTCTGAAATGCCGTTTCACACGTTTCACAGAGGACGAGTAACAGGTACCTCTCACGCACTACACTACGCCGACCCTGATTCGGAGATTTATCGCTGAGACAGCTAGATGGGAAGGAATGATCCGGAGTTGATCTGAAGTTTTTTTTTTTTTTTTTTTTCTGCAAATATTTCCGCGCTGTAATGCATCCTTCCTCGAAAGGGTGCGCTTACACCTCGTTTCCATGCGAAAATACTTACAGTGAATTGAACAGGCGAGCTTCCTGGAATGCTCCACTTGTTGTATTTCGAAGACTGTAAAGCATACATTAGTGGTGTGTCTAGGGTATGGTCGGGATAGGATAATACTGGCGATTTTCTTGAAACCTTTGGACTACCGAACTCTCATGATGGATTTGCCACTACAGGCACTTCTTTGGATAAATAAAGGGCATTTCATGCTTCTTGAGCGACAGGGGACTCGACTCTCGCCCGTGATATCGATTATTGTATAGGTTTTACCGCGCATGTGTGTTTTTGCGGCTCCAGGCGATGGCCTACGCACGTGAAAAGAATAGTTTACTGCCACGGGTTTTTTTTTTAATTGGGCGACCAAATAAGAATCCCATTACAGCTTTGAAGATAAGCGATACGATTGTTTCCGCATATAATAACAGCGCTGAAATCGCGTCTGTATGGCAGTTCTACGATTCTGTTTTCGGCGCGATAACTTGCTAACATGCTGGCATTATTAGAAGCATACACATATTAAAAAGAAAACACAGAAACAACGTTCGAAATAATGAATCTGAGCCCCAAAAAACCCAAGACACCAGAACGAAAGCAGCCCATCGATTTTTCCTGCCATAGGACCACACAAACAATATCCTCGGCTTCACATGCATCGCTTGAAGAATGGAGTTCACATAATAACAAACAACCATATCTTGGTCATGCGAATTACACCAGCAGCTATTATGATCATTGGTGATAAAGAATACAGTGTCGGTGAAGCCCTGCCACTGACACGGAAACGGCTACGTAGTATTTAGGTTAGTCGAATATTCAGGGGAATCCCTGAAGATGGAGTATTTTTGTAATAAGGGATTAATTCACACTGACATCCATCCAAGCACAGCCATACGGCCACAAAATAAAGCTATGCAACTTTCTCAGAAACTTCGTAGTTAATGAACAATTCGTCCTGGTCCGGGGATGGAACCCGGGACCACCGCATTTCTGGGCAGTCACCTTGCTGAGCTAACCAGGATGGTTACCAGATCATATGTATAGGGCGAGAGCAAATTGATTAATTAAAGAAGCAGGAACGGCGTTGGTTGAATATAGGGAATCCCCTCAGGTGGAATAGATTTGTAGTAAGGAAGTAATTATTCATTGACATCGACGCAAACCTTGTTCATATACGATCCCTGAGTGGAGAGAACATGTAAAGCAAAGACGATCAGCTAAAACTTCCATATACACTATAAAAACTGCAGATACACGCTAATGCTCCACAAACATAATGTGGCTATAGTTTTTCGTTGTTTTTTGTCGCTAATTCTAGCTCTGCATACGAAGATATGCGCTGTAAATATTTCAAAATAAAAAAACCTCATTAAAGGGATGTCCAACATAGCGTACAATTCGCTCCACATTCTGAGAATATTGAACTACGTGGGGGACAACACTGCCATATATGGCGACGCAAGGGGCATTAAATGACAAGCAACTACCATTTTGGCGCCTGCGGGTGCAGAACTTTGAAGTTGGCTGTCACACGGCGTGGCGATGACGGCATACGACGGCAGAAAGCGTTCCTGTGCTTCGGCTTCTCCGCTGCATTCTGTTAGGGTTAGGCCTACTCTATGCAAATCTCAGCTGTCCCAGACGGAGCAGTGCCGTTATCTTGTGTCTTGATCGAAACACGCCCCATCGGAAGCATTTGATATCTTTGGAAGCCAGCCCTTCTGGTTCATGATAGTTTCATGCTGGCCTATCAATCACAGCTCGACTGCAGAGTTTTCTTTTTCTAGGCTGGCCCTGGCATGTACAAGTATCACGGGATGGTTCGGTAGCGCGCATTACAGAAATGGTTGCATGTTATTGTTGCTACTCTATGGTGAGCTTGTTGCTCTAAAAAAGAAAACGTGCGTTTATCGCAGGCATTCTTTCTCCAGAAAACGGCCGACAATTTGCTTTATTTCATTGAAATTTCTGGTCTTCCGTTACAATCAACAGCACATCTACTTCCGTAGAACGATTACCGCAGTCCAGTTCGGACAAGTGAACTGTGTGTAGACTGAGGCACCCGAACTTCAAGCTCTTCACTCTAATGCCGGTATAGTCCTTGTGGAGTGACGCTGCATCTCCTAAGGTAAGCCTCCCGGGGTAAATAGAGAGGAAATGAAGCCGTAACAAGAAATGAAATAAAAGCAAACCTCATTGCCAACCGTAACAGCATTGCAGGCGAGAAGGTTATTGCATCCACTCCGCGAGAGATCCACCCCCAAAAGTGTTCTCGGCGTGCTTTACTCTCCCCTAGCGACCACTCCGCTGGTCGCTAGCGTAACACGGCCCGGAAAGGCAGCAGAGAAAAGCGTGGGGCCCTTTCCCATTGAAGTGTGCCTTAACTGGTTCACAGGAAGGGAAAGGCGCAGTATCTGTCACACTTGTGTCCGTGGACACCTGAACCGCGCCGTAAGGGAAGGGAGAAAGGTAGGAGTTAAAGTGGAAAGAGAAACAGAGGAGCCGTAGTGGAAGGCTACAAAGTAATTTCGACCACTTGGGGATCTTTAACGTGCGCTGACATCGCACACCACACGGACGCCTCTTCGTTTCGCCTGCACCGAAACGTAGCTGCCGAGGTCGGGTTTAAACCCGGGTGTTCCGGACAGTACATTCGGGCGTCTTACCACTGCACCACCCCGGCGGGGGCGATAACTGCCACGAACATCCCGATCCCAACGACGAAAAGTGCGTCACGGCAACATGAACTAGGCTTGCTCCGCGCCAAGCTGTTTTTGCTCTCTAGCGAAGAAGTGGGAGACTGTGCTTAAACTTAAGCAAAAAATAACTGACATGGTGGCAACATACCTGCACACCTCCAGACAACATCGTGCGAGGTGGGTGTATGCTTGCAGAGGCTATCTGACTACCTAGCGACAAATCTCAGAGAAACTCTGAAAAGAAGAGGAGTACGGCAAAAAAACGTTAAATATTTTATTTAGTATATGCTAATACAAATTAGTAATATTAAAACCATCTTGCAGCCGCTGTAATCAGTGGGCTTTTAATGTGTTGGAGTTACGTAGGCGACAGTGTTTTCGCCATGCAAACAGCCTATAGCACTGCGATTAACATTTGTATTCAACGCAAACTCCGCCGACCAACTGGAGCATTAAAGCGTGGGCCTGAACACGCGCCTGTTTAAAGTCGTTTCCCTGGTTCTCAAGGGAGGAATTTCCTTCGCCCTGGAGATATTCCTCAATTCCGAGCTGCTGCTGTGACTTTAGTCGCGTTTAGGGATGCACGAACCAGCCGCTACAAGCACCGCTTTCCGGGAGACCTCGGCTGACGAAAACGTCGCGAAGGAAAAGCAGCAGGTAGAGGAGATCTGCAACAAGCGCAACTTCGAACAGCACGCACTGCTCGTGCGCAGTTTAAGCAAGACAGGCTTCATCCGGCCTTAGCGCACCAGCGGCACCACGATTCCGGTGTACACGTTTCCCGACCGTAAGTGGAATATGGATCATCAGCGGTTTATCGTGATGGATGTGATCGACCCCTTCCCGATGTGCTCGCTGGTGCGCTGCTACGAGGGCCTGCTGGAATTTCGCATTTTCGAGCCGCTGACTAGCTTATGCGAAACGTTGGACCGCCCACTATTCATCAAGCGGAAGCACAAGTTTCACGTTCTCTACGTCAGCGACACTACACTGGAACATACATTCGCCAGCCAAGGCTGCAAACACGTTGGTCTTCAGGCTCGCGAATAAGACGTATTTAACGGGTCGTGTTGGAAGGTAGCCGGGGCTAACAAACAAAATGGGAACGGGGAAAGCTGGATCACGGGGAGGGCGTATAGCAGTGACAATTGTTTACCCGCTTTTGCAATATTTACTTGAGCGGGTGTTTCTGATAATGATGGTTTCTCAGCCGGACCGCAGTCAGGTGTTATATAACACTGGCCAAAATATGGTGAATGGATACCAAAGACACCTCATTTTGGCTTTCCTTAGGCTGAACTTGTTTTTACGGCAAAGGTATTGTTACCTTACACCATGCTGATACACTGCAGCTTTTTTCGTTATTATTGTGATAGCCAGGGCAACGCACGTCGAAATATGCAGCCACGACCTTCCGGACGCAGCGTGTAAAATTATGGACATGCATTGGTGAAGTTAGGTTTGGGCGTTGAGTATAACACTCCGCGGTGACGTCTGGAACGATTTTTACTGTATCATGGTTGCAACCACAGCTGTTTTCAGTCATTCTCTTTTTTTCGCTTCCTATTAGGCGACTATAGGTGCGTGGAAATGTGTACGCGCGTGTGCGAGGGGTTGCGGGCCGATAGCAAAGGTCAACGCGAGGTGCATGCGATATGCGACCATATGCGACAGTATGTGAAAGTGTGGACATGCATTGGTGGGATGAGGTTTGGGGGAGGGGAATAACACTCCATATGAACAAAGACTGCGGGACTGGTACCAGGTTCAGTTGGTTACGACGAAAGCAGTGCTCAGTTCCCATGTTTATTTTCGCTTCCTATAGGGCGACCTATAGGTGCGTGCGCGAGGGGTTGCAGGCCGATCGTCAACTCGAGGTGCATGCGACATGGCGATGTCCTCGCCCTTCGCCGACTGCAGCACAAGCCACTACCAGTCGGCATGAATATGAGAAGATATTTTTCCGGAGCATTCTCTTCAAACACAACTGCAAAGCCCCCGAAGTGTACTTCCTGTACATTCTTCGTTAAGCTTATGTTACAAGCGGCGGAAAAATAACGAAAGGTAACACCATCCTGTAGCTACGACGAGAAGCCACCAAAGTGTTCGCGAAAAGTCATCCTTAAACTCTTGAGAGAGCAATGGAAGCATACCACTTCCTAGCATACATACGCTTTCATGGGAGGGGCTGTTCCAGCTTCATCGGTGTTTTTCTTAGTGCGACCTCTCGATTACTGACGCCGGGCACTCCACCAGAGTTGTTGAACACCCTGCTCCTACTAGTCCCTCCTTCGTTAACCACAATGGCCTACGTTCCAATGAACTATTCTATAAAGCGTGATAAAGCTGCTAATTGGATTTGCTGAGCTCAGTTTACTTTATTTCATTGCAAGTCGCCACCATTTCATAGGGACTGCTGTGCCCCCCCCCCCCCCTACTCTTACGCCCCATTTTTTTCACTGCTGGCTCAAGAAGGAAAGCTTTCTATGATGATGCTGGTTGTGTGCATTTGGTTAATTTGGCTGGTCACGTGACAGTATGTTCGAAGGATTGTAAATAGAGTGGCGGAAGTCGTAGCGTGATGGAGACAGCGCAGCTAGAAGTTTTCCAAAATAACTTTTGCATCGGCACGTTTTCTCTGAGTTTCATAATTAAAGTATTAGCTACTTATTATGTACTAATTACCTGCAGTGAACAAAATATAGCAGATTAGCATAAGCGATTGTGCAAATCTCTAGATTTGTTTCACTGGAATAGGGCGAACTGCATTTTGAAAACCTTGGTCGAAGTTAGCCGGGACACCCGGTATAAATGGCGCGTGCCTCATTCAGAGAGGGATAAAAAAGACTTGTGAATAAGCTGCAAGGCTTACAATGCAGCGACCAAAAGAGTAATAACGGTACGGATTTCGCGTATGTTTCTGAAGTGATGCCGTCGAATTCGATCTACCCCGCCGAGGTGTCCCGGTGGTTAATCCGCTCGACCACTGTGCAGTAGTACGCGGGATCGAATCCCGTCCTCGGCGGCCGCTCTCGATGGAGACGAAAGGAAGGCACACGTGTCCTGTGCGATATCACTGCGCGTTGAAGAGCCCCAGACGGTCGAAATTTCTGGAGCCCTCCAGTACGGCGTCTCTGATAGCTTCACTCGATTTGGGACGTCAGACCAAACCATAATGTGAAATCCGGGTGTGCCACCTTGTACTTCGTCGCCGTCACCTCAGCCTTTACATGTTTCACAAATATCTGCATAGATAAATCCACTTTTTCTTACACGCCCTACGTTCCCCCGACAACGCACACATATCAATGCACTCGTAGCTTCATCTCCACGTGCCCGCACTTGTCGAACTTCGCTTATACATTAGCAGTCGTTTTCAATTTCGCTTCATGTGAACACTTCCAACCCATATTTACTGTATTAATTAGTTACTTAAACCTCCTCATCGGGTCTTTCATGCATGAAATATCGATGCCGAGAAAAAATGTACATACATGCTATGAAACAATCTTCTGTCAGCAGAATAAGAATTCAACCGATCAACTCCCCCTCCCTTTACATTAACGTCATCGAAAGCGAACTTCACTATAAAAGTACCAAACAGCACGCCCATCGTTGAAATATAGGCACATCCTCCTTGTGTACACCTTTCTTACATCCGCCGTCTGGACAACGAAGCACGGAATTAAGTGACAAGGTGTCACAAATCCCCGCCTTTACGGTCAAAAGAGGTGCGGGATCCCCTTTACGATTTCCCGTCGTTCCTCTATGAGGGTTGTGAACACATT
>JAJIZL010017329.1:186369-202471 GCA_023969395.1 Amblyomma maculatum | reverse complement strand
AAGAGTCTTCGCCAGCACCACAATTCAAACGCGTCAATTCTTCGGCGGTCAGCCTTTTTCACAGTCCAACTCTCGCATCCATACATCACAACTGGAAAGACCATAGCACGGGTTATACGGATCTTGGTTGGAAGACTAATGTCTCTGCTCTTTACTAGGCGGTCAAGGCTAACCATTGCTCTCTTTCCCAGAAGCAGGCGTCTCCTAATTTCATGGCTGCAGTCTCCTTCCGAGGTAATCTTGGCGCCCAAGAACAGAAAATCTGTCACAGCTTCCACTTCTTGTCCATTGATGCTCCAGGACTTGATAGGGCAAGACGCCATGATCTTCGTCTTTTTAATGTTCAGTTTAAGCCCAAACTTCTCACTCTCTTCTTGTACGCGCATCAGAAGTCTCTTGAGTTCCGCTTCACTTTCTGCCATTAAAGTGGTATCATCCGCATATCTAAGGTTGTTGATACGTTTTCCAGCAATCTTCACTCCAGCTGAAGACTCGTCCAGACCGGCCTTCCTCATGATGCACTCTGCATATAGGTTAAATAGGCAGGGCGACAGTATGCAGCCTTGCCTCACCCCTTTCTCAATCGGAAACCAATCAGTAAGACCATGCCCAGTTCTGACTGTGGCCTCTTGCCCTTCATACAGGTTCCTGAGGAGACAGATGAGGTGAATTGGAACTCCCATCTCTTGGAGAGCTTGCCACAATCTGCTGTGATCTACGCAGTCAAACGCTTTCGCATAATCAATAAAGCAGAAGTAAATGGGTTTCTGGAACTCTCTTGCTTTTTCCATGATCCAGCGAAGGTTGGCAATTTGGTCTCTAGTTCCTCTGCCCTTGCGAAACCCAGCTTGCACGTCCGGAAGCTCCCGATCCACATACTGCTGCAGCCTACCTTGCAGGATTTTTAACATCACCTTGCTAGCATGCGAAATAAGCGCGATCGTGCGGTAGTTGGAACAATCTTTGGCACTGCCTTTCTTTGGAATGGGGATGTAAACTGACCTCCTCCAATCCTGTGGCCACTGCAGGGTTGTCCAAATCTTCTGACATAATGTATGCAGAATGTTAACAGCGTCATGGTTGAGGTTTTGAAGCAACTCAGCTGGAATACCATCAATTCCGCTAGCTTTGTTCTTAGCAAGGCTGGCTAAGGCCCATTCAACTTCACTCTTCAGGATGCCCGGCTCGAGATCAGTAATCACAACCGTCCTATGTTGGGTTTGCACATCCGGGTCCTTCTTGTACAGTTCTTCTGTGTATTCCTGCCACCTCTTCTTTATCTCTGAGGCTTCAGTGAGGTCCTTGCCTTGTTTGTCCTTTATCACGCCCAGCTTAGCACAGAAGCTTCCTTTGATATCTTTGATTGTCTTATACAGAGCTCTTGTGTTCCTTAATTGGCTGTTGTCCTCAACTGCTTGGCACTGTATGTTCAGGAAGGCATTCTTATCTCTCCTTGCTATTTTCTGAAAATCCGCATTGAGAACCTTGTATCTTTCTCTTTCCCCCATACCTTTTGCCATCCTCCTTTCCTCAGCTATTTGCAAAGCCTCTTCAGATAACCAGTTTGCTTTTTTGCATTTCTTTTGCTTTGGAACTACCTTAGTAGCAACTTCTTGTATTATATCACGAACATCAGTCCACATCTCTTCGGGCTCTTTGTCTTCTAGATCTAATTCTTGAAATCGATTCCTCACTTCCACAGCATATTCTAATGGAATCTGATCCAGATCATACCTGAAAGGCCTTCTAGTTTTCTGCGTTTTCCTCAATCGAAGCTTAATTTTGGCAACAAGAAGCTGATGATCGGTGCCACAATCGGCCCCAGGCCTTGTTTTTACTGCTTGTATAGCGCTTCTCCATCTCTGCCGGCAAATAATATAATCGATCTGATTCCTGTACAGACCGTCCGGTGAAGTCCATGTGTACAGGCGCCTCTTGTGCTGTTGAAAATGAGTATTCGCTATGGTCTGGTTGTTTTCTTGACAAAACTCTACTAGCCTCTGCCCAGCTTCATTTGGCTCGCCAAGACCGAACTTGCCTATAATTCCGGATATTTCTTCACTCCCGACCTTAGCATTCCAGTCTCCTATGAGAAAAACGACGTCTGATGATGGGGTGCGGTCTAAAAGGCATTGTAGGTCCGCATAAAATCTCTCAACGTCAGCTTCTTCAGCAGTAGTGGTCGGTGCATAGACTTGGATAACTGTTATGTTGAAAGGGTGACCTTGGATCCGAAGTGAAATCATTCGGTCGTTTTTGGGGTTGTACCCTAGCACTGCTTTGCCCATTCTTCTGTTTACTATGAGAGCGACCCCATTCCTTCTCTTGGATTCGTGCCCACAATAAAAGACATAATGGTCGCCGGAGTTAAATTCTCCCATTCCGGTCCACTTGAGCTCGCTGATACCCAAGATATCAATGTTCAATCTGTCCATTTCTCGCTTGACGATATCCAGTTTACCTTGCGTCATAGATCTTACATTCCATGTTGCTATGTGATATATCTCCTTGCAACATCGGACTTTCCGGTCGCTTCCCGACACATCCACAACTGAGCGTCCTTTTGGCTTTAGCCCAGCCGCTTCATTCGTCCTGGAGCTACTAGGAATCGCCCTTTGTTCATCCCCAGTAACATGTGGGACGCCTTCCAACCTGGGGGGCTCATCTTCCGGCGCCATATCGATAATGGTATTGTGACTGGCCATTGGGTTTTCTTGGCAGGAATTACTGGAGTGGGTTGCCATTACCTTCTCCAGTGAATCACATTTTGTCAGAACTCTCTGCCGTGACCTGTCTATCTTGGGTGGCCCTACACAGCAGAGCTCACGACTTCATCGAGTTTCGCAAGCCCCTCCGCCACGACAAGGCAGTGAAGGCAGTGAGTATTTAAATGAACGTATTTCTCTTACAGCCATCCGTATGTTCAGAAACGTTTCCTGAGCTAGAAAATTGGAAAAAGCGGCGCATTAATTTCAGCAACTAGAACTTGATTGTAACAGACGTAGAAAGCTTTTTCTGTACACGCCGCCAAGAGAAACTGAATGAGGCTCCTTTGCGAAGTCTTCTGATGAATGTCTGGTTATGGAGCCTGAATTCACGAATAAGAGTTACAAAATAGACAAACTGTCAATCTGAAAGCAAGACTTAAAGATTGATGGTGTGTAAACACTATCAACACAAGAAAAACAATAATTGATTCAACTGGGCTTGCTTGATTTTGCGCCCATATGGTTGTGGCTGAAATTTCAACTTTTTGATAGCGAAATTATATTATAATTCACGCCGCGTTATGAGCGGGCATAAGCTGATGCACACAACGATGGCACACACACCATTCTCCACAAGAATATGCACCCACTGCGTTATCTAGGCGCATTCGGCACTCTGTAGGGTCGACAACTATAAGGGAAGGTGGCTTAAAAAACAGTTTGCTAACTATGGGCCATGGTTTCAAGTATCTGTATAACTCTGGTGAACAGTAAACTATAACAGGTTTTAACTTTTGACTCTATCGATGAAGACAGAGAGGTCGAAGTTCATCAGTTTAAACAAGTATGATGCATATATATTTATTGATGTTTAGGCGTGCACTACTTTACGCTGCGGATAAATAATGTGTGGTGGCTTCTTCAGACAAGTTGTATCCAACTATTGGTTTGCACAACATCCTACGCGCGGTAAGTTTTGTCACGATGTAGCCGATATTCTGCACCCCAGTTTATTATACAAATTAGTAGCGGATAAAGAAGAAGGGGTTACCAAAATAATACCAAGCATTCCAGTGAAGCGTCCTTGACGTGCGTAGGAGCTCCATGAAGGCTTCCGCACCGCTGAAAGGAAACGTCTATGCTCAGCCTGAGACTCCAATTTTTCACTCTGCCCTTTGCAACACATAGCCCTTCGTGTCATTTCGACACTTAGATCTTACCCATAGCAGCCGTTCTCTCCTGGAACTCCTCATCGCTTAGCCCCACTTCCGTAAGGATCACGCTCCCCATGTCTTCGGAGACCTGGTTGAAGGATAGCTCAAGTCTTTCCAGCTAGGCTTACACCTTGGGAATCTGTCACTCGTGCGCCTCTCGCCCAATGGTGCTCGCCGCAAGCACTCCAACTCTTCAGTTGGAAAAAGGACCATATGCGGCGGAGACCAGGACTGATGAAATGGTCGACCTCATTCCCCTGTGAAAAGACAACTAACCTTCCACTGGCGCTGCCCCTTTCTCGCAGCTGTAGCTGCTTTTATGGCACCCGCCTTGGCAGAGTCCAGGAGACCAGAGCTCGCTTTCTCGAAAACTCCACCATTGCGGACCTGGCGGCTATCTTCCTGGCAGCAGACTCTTGAGACCTGCCCTGCCCATTGGAACGCTGCGTTCCTCGCCAACATCGAGGTGGCCTTGCAGCTGCTCTGGGACTCCAAGAGTCTTATGCCTATCACCCGCAAGTTGCTGGTTGGACATTTAAACGTGCCATTGTTGAATCCGGATAACAACACAAAAGAAAGAAAAAGACATGACGTTTCGGCTGTCATACGCGAGCCTTGTTCGCAGTAAAGAACTAGAAGCAATGGCAAGAGCTTATGTGTGTTTAAAAAGAGGGCACAAAGAGCAGGCGTAATCAGTTGTTAGATTGTCACAGTTTCGGTTTTAGGTTTGACTGTTCCTTTGTATGGTCAAAGATTCCAGGTGAAGGCGAAGAAATTTTTTCTTTCACTAGCAACAACATGTGCCTTGCTTCAGTCCATAATGTCCTGTCTCAATACGGAGAGCTCGGCAATACCCCTGGAGTCCAATGTTTTTGTTTTGGCGTCATTGTTGGATCATTTAGGCGCCTTTGAATGTTACAAGTCTCACCAGAGTAAACACGGTCGCAGTAAACACTACTTTCATCATCAGCCTGACTATCCCCACTGAAGGGCGAAGGCCTCTCCCAAATTTCTCCACTTAACCCGGTTCTGTGCTAGCTTCATCCACTTGACCCCCGCGAACGTCTTAACCTCATCCGCCCAAATAACTTTCTGACGCCCCCTGCTACGCTTTCCTTCTCTTGGAATCCAGTTTGTTACCCTAAGCGACCACCTGTTATCTTCTTTTCGCACTATATGTCCTGCCCATGCCAATTTATTCTTCATAATTTAAACTAGAATGTTGGTAACTTGAGTAATTTCTCTGACCAACTCTGCATGCTCCCTCTCTCTTATTGTTACCCCTAGCATTTTGCCATTTTGCGTTCCATAGCCCTCTGGGTTGTCCTCAACTTAGTAGAACTCTCTTGGTTAGCCTCCACATTTCAGCCCCAAAGGTGAGTACAGGTAAGATGCAACTGTTGTATACTTTCCTCTTGAGCGATACCTGTATGCTGCTAGTCATAATCTGCGAGTGCTTGCCAAATGCACTCCATCCCAATCTTATTCTTCTTGTTATTTCCTTTTCATGGTCCGGATCTGCGGTTACTACCTGCCCTAAGTAGACATAATCGCCTACTACCTCCTGTACTTCGCTACCTAACGTAAACACTGTTTCTTCCCGAGGCTGTTGAACATTACCTTAGTCTACTGCATATTGATTTTAAAGCCTACCTTTCTACGTTTCCTTTCTAGGTCATCAATCATTATTTGCAGTTCATCCCCCGAGCTGCTTAGCAAGGCAATCTCACCAGCAAATCGCGAATTACTGAGGTGTTCTCCATTTACCCTTATCCCTAACTGCTCCCCTTCCAAGTCTCTGAATACTTCCTCTAAGCAAGCTGTGAATAGTACTAGGGAGATTGTGTCTCCTTGCCTAGCACCTTTCTTTATGGGAATTTTATTGCTTTATTTATGCAGAACTGTGGTTGCTGCGCAGCCACTATACATATCTTCCAGCACTTTCACGTACGGCTCGTCTACCCCCTGATTTCGCCAAGCCTGCATCACTGCCGATGTTTCAACTGAGTCAAATGCTTTTTCGTAATCAATGAATGCTATGTATAAGGGCTGGTTATATTCCGAGCATTTTTCTATCGCCTGATTGATGGTATGGATATGACCGATAGTAGAGGACCATTTCCGAAAACCTGATTGACCCTTCGCTTGATTACAGTCTAAGGTTGTCCTGATTCTATTAGCGATTACCTTAGCAAATACCTTATACGTAACAGGCAGTAAGCTGATTGGTCTGTAATTTTTAAGGTCCTCAGAGTCCCCTTTCTTATGAATGATGATAATGTTTGCATTCTTCCATGGTTCCGGTACCATCGATGACACCAGGCACTGCGTATACAGGGTGGCCAGTTTTTCTAGCACAATATCCTCCCCCGTCTTTTAGCAAATCTGTAGTTCTCTGATCCTCTCCAGCTGATTTCCCCCTTTTCATAGTTTCTAATGCTTCCTTGACCTCGTCCTTCGTCACTGGCGGAACGTCTGACTGGTTTTCCCTGCCGCCAATCTCGTTACGGTCCTGACTACATTGGCTTCTGTACAGATCTGCATAGAACTCCTCGGCTACTTTGACTATCTTGTCCACATTCGCGATGACGTTTCCCGCCTTATCCCTTATCGCATATATCAGGTTTTTGCCTATGCCCAATTTCATCTTTACCGCTTTAAGGCTTCCCCGTTCATTACAGCATGCTCAATTTTCTCCATGTTATACTTCCTTATATCAGCCAGCTTGGGCTTATTGACTAGCTTTGATATCTCGGCCAATTCGATCTGGTCTGTTGGATTGGAAGCTTTCATACTCTGGCGTTTCTTAATCAAATCTTCCGTCTCTTTAGACAGCTTACCGGTATCTTATCTAACTATCCTACCGCCTACTTCTACTGCACACTATGTAATGATATTTCTGAAATTATTGTTCATTGATTCTAGGGTAATGTTGCCATCCTCGGTTAGAGCTGAATATCTATTCTGTAGCGAGATCCTGAATTCTTCTGCACTCCCCCTCAGCGCTAATTGGTTCATGGGTTTCTTTCTTACTGATCTGTTGCGTTACTTCTTCAGATTTAGGCTAATTCGGGACCTCGCCGTTCTGTGGTCACTGCATAGCACTTTCCTGATTACCACTACACATTGCACAATGGCGGGGGTTGAACACATAAAGTCAATTTTATGTTTAGTCTCCCCGTTAGGACTTTTCCATGTCCATTCCGGTTTCCGTTTGCTGAAGAGGGTATTCATGATTCTTAAGTTATTGCGCACTGTAAACTCCACTAGTAATTCCCCCCTGCTGTTCCTAGGACCAATGCCATACTCACCTACTGCCTGGTCTCCTGCCTGCTTTTTCCCTACCTTGGCATTGAAGGCGCCAATTACTACAGTACGCTGCGTCGTTACTTTTCGCTTTGCAGATTCTACGTCTTCGCAGAAGCTTTCAACTGCCTGGTCATCATAACTACATGTAGGTGCATACGCCTGTACAACCTTCAGTTTATACCGCTTATTAAGCCTAATTACGATGCCTGCAACCCTCTCATAAATACTATAGAATTCATCTATATTATCCGCTATATACTTATTGACAAGGAAACCTACTCCTAGTTGTCGCCTCTCTGGTAAACCTCGATAACACAGTACATGCCCATCCTTCAGTACAGTATATGCCTCATTCGGCCTCCCAATGTCACTAAGCCCTATGACATACCATTTGATGCCCTCTAGTTCCTTCGAACAGCACTGCTAAACTAGCTTCTCTAGCTAGGGTTCTAGCATTAAACGTTGCCAGGGTCAGTTTCCAATGGCGGCCTGTCCAGCGGAGCCAGGCTTTGTTAGCGCCCCCTGCTGCGTCACAGGTCTGACCGTCGCCGTGGTCAGTTGTTTCGCAGCCGCTGGTGACTGAGGGCCGGGATTTTGTGGAGCTTATCATGAGAGGTTGCGACCAATTACTGCACCAGGGTGGCCAACTCCCGTTCTGATGAGGGAGTGCGTTGCCGGAGGTGTTCACCAGCATCCGGTGGCACCCCAAACCTGTTTATGCAATTCCATCGACACGCGGATTTTTTTTTTAATCCGGTGGAGAATTGCGCGGCACCGGGATGTGAGCCGCGGTCCTCTTGCATGCGAGGCGGATGTTCTACCGTTACGCCACCGCTGCGTTTAATGCTTATGTTGTATGTACACTACTTTATGTTGTGTAACCAATACGATTGTGTTTACATTGGCGAAACTGGTAATTTGAAAGGCGCCTAAAAATTATAAAAAATGATCTCAAAAACAAAACAAATAGACACCAGTGGTATTGCTTGATCACTGCATATCATGCTGTAGCAATCTGACAACTATTTGCGGATGCTCCCTGCGCCACTTTTTTAAACATACATCACCTCGTGCCTTCGCTTCTCGTTATTTACTGTAAACAACGCTCCCACATGGAAGCCGAAACATGATGTTGTGTTTTTCTTTTGCGGTTCTGGTCGGCGTCAACAATGTCACGTTTAACGCCCACAAGCTTGCGGCCAGGATTAACAGTCGCAGCTCATTGTCTTTCCATCTAGCTCATTTAAAATCCTTTTCGACTTCCTGGCCATGAGACTGTATCGCCCGACCTAAGTCCCCCACCGCCGTTCGACTACTTGCGGTATTTCCGTTTCCCTGTGGACTTGTCAGGAGTCATCAAGTAGCGCCAGCTCCTCCTGGAACACCCGGATACCAGGGTCTCTTCGGTGATCCCCAAGGCTTCTCCCAACAATGGGTTCAACCGGCTGCAGAGTTCGCGCCTCCTTGTTTAACATGAACCCCCGTTGCAGTGGTCAGGTCACCTGGTATGCCCATGATAGTGCAATCTCAATATGCTATGCCCTGCTGTCCCAAGAGATTGGTGCCATCTTGCAGAAGATGGACGTTGACGAGAATGGGGTGCACAGTCTTGGGAGTGACCATAATAGGTTGTGCCTTGTCTTCAGCCACACCGGTAGTGGAGACACTCACCCCTATGCAGAAAGAAAGCTGGCGCCTACCTGCCGAGTAAAGCCATTGAGGGAGTGGCAGAAGACTGAACACAGCCATCTTCGGCGTGCGGCCACAACATATGACGTATATGTTTTGGCGCTACACTTTCATGTGCAGACTCATGGTTCAGGAGAGGCGGTCCACGCGAACTCCAGTGAATCCATGGTGGGATAAGGAGGTTGAGACGGCTTGGCGGGGGCGAGAAGGTGAGAACCGTCAACACCGCCGGGCTCTCAAAGAAGCGGACGTTGAGGTCTACATGGCAGCATGCACAATACCTCGCCCTCATACATGAGGTACAGATGCTAGTAAAGGCCAAACTTGCTTCACACAACCTCCGTGTCATGCAGTCCATACAAGTTGAAGGGCAGACTACCGCACAAACATTCTCAAGGTGCATTGGCTCGCTGGACAGACGCCAACCACCACCCGCCCGGCTCAGGGATAGGCAAACCAGGGCAGCTGGTCACCCAGGTCAAGGCATACCTCACTCGGTTCTTTGCCCAGATGCCCGCCTCAGCGGACACAAATGCAGGTACTGCCTCCGAGAGTCTCCCACCCACGAGTAGCCCCGCAAGAGCACACCCATGGCTAGACAAGACCACACTGGGCCGTCTCCTCGCACACTGTCGATCAGGCCATTGCTCGCATCAGCAGTAGAACAGCTACAAGACCGGACGGCGCGCCAGCTCGTTTAGTTCAATCTTTTGGCGTGGGCTCGAGGGATCAGCTTGCCGTGTTGCTGACCGACATCATCAACGGGGCCCCATTTCGCAAGATTGGCATCGCGGTCGAGTTGTGCTTATCCTAAAGAGGGGAGGTGCAGCAGATAACCTGCAAGACTACCGCCCGATCACTGCCAAGAGCGTGCTCTACCGCCTGTGTGCACGGATAGTGAACAAGTGGGTACGTGGATGGGCAGAAGGAAACAGTCTCCTAATAGAGCTCGAGGGCAGGTTTCGCCCCGGGAGCCGGCTCGACAACAGCCTCTTCGTCCTGACGCAGTACGTGGAAATCGCAAGGAGAGAGGGGCGGTCCCTGCTATGTTGCTTCTTGGACGTTGAAAAGGCTGATGATAATGTGCCACATACAGCCCTCTTTGAGTGCCTCGAAGCTTTGAATATGCCTGGAGTGTTGCTGAATACTCTTCGGAGATTGTATGCTAGCAACACGGTAACGACACGATTTAGATCCGTGGAATCGGTGTGCATTAGTATCACCAAAGGCCTTCGACATGGGTGTACACTATCGCCGCTTCTGTACATACTCTATGTGGCGGGTCTTGAGCGGGCGATCATCAGGTCCGGCATTGGCTTCAGCCTGAAGTACACCCCCGAGGGCATAGATGAAAGCCGCTGCCTGTAAGTTCTAGCATTCACAGATGATCTCGGGCTGATGAAGGTGTCTCGGAGGGAGCGGCAGGCTTTGCTGGACATTTGCTACGATGAGATCACCCGCCTTGGCGTCAGGTTCAGCGCCAAAAAGTCGCCCGTGGTGCAACTTGCGGGTGAAATTGAGTTTAACGTGGATTTGACCCTTGGTGGAGGGTTTCTGAGCGTGTGTACAGAATACCAATACCTCGACGTGCTGCTCTGCACACAGCCAGAGATGTACAGCCTGCACGAACTCAGGCTCCTACAGGCTGCAGTCCGCGCCCAGTGGATCCTCCGGCGCAGGTGCTTGTGGGCTTGTAATCGGTACCACATGGTGCGGGCGTTGTAGAAGCTAGTTCATGTGCCCTCGTTGACATTTGCAAACACCGTAATTTGCATCTCGGCTGGCACACGTGACTACTTGGAGCGTTTACAGCGTTAAGTGGGACGTGTAGCGCTCGGATGTCATGGCCGAGTCGGCAACGAAGCTGTGCAAGGAGATATGGGCTGGTCGTGATTCGAGGCCCGAGAGGCCTCAAAGAGACCACGCCCGTTTCCGTTTCTTGCATCTCGACAGGTGGGCACTCCGCGTCTTCGACTACACGGCCGCAACGTACATGCGCACCTCCTTAACTCGCCGGATTTACAGCCTAGGGCGGAAGTACGGCTTCTTCAAAGAGCCTGTGGTAGCAGACACCGCCTCGCGATGGAGAGCTGAGGCGAAGAGTCGAGTAGTGGCAGCTGAGGAAGCCATGTGGCTCTCAGATGCCAAGGAGAAATTCTGCCTCACAGAATATGTGCAGCACAAAAAGTCTATTAGCTCCATCGGGTGGCACGATAAAAGTGTCGGCAGGAGCCTCCTCTTTGAGGCACGAGCAAGTGCTCTCCGGACTCTGGAGTACCGCAGCAAGTACGATCCGTCAGTGCAGTGTGTTTTGTGTAGGGTGGGCAGCAAGGAACTCGAAACAATTGCGCACATCGTACAAGACTGCACGAGCCTCCCGACGCCGCCACTGGAGGCTGCCACGTTACCGCAGTCACTGTTTTTTGCCCGCGCTCGACGCCCAACTTCACCACTGAAGGAGGTGGTTCAAGTACAGTGGCAGTGACAAGGAGGCGACTAACTGAGTGGATCACTGTGGTGCGGCTTGGTGTAGGAGTGTAGTGTGGAGCCAGCTACCCCACCCCGAACTCCACCTGGGAGGGTGTGGCATCATCCTGTTCATGCTTCTCTTCTCTCTGTCCTGTCATTTGTTTGTTTGTTCTCTTCTTTCTTCCTTTCACTTTCGGCCTGCGCACCAGTTTTGGTGCCAACCCGCTTCAAAGGGTGTGGCCCTGAACATCATCATCATCGTGAGCGTCATCATCGTTGCCTTAGTCCAGGGAACGAACCAGAGACCACTGCCATTCCGTGGTAGTCCTAGGACCAGGAGGCTAGGAATAGGTACAAGCGTCCCCAGGACATATCAATTAACTACGAAGTTTCTGAAAGAGTTGTTTACGCTTTCTTTGCATTTTATAATCAAAAGAAAGCCTACAGCTCCAGCTTGAAGGGTATAACGCAAAGCGTTAAGCTATTCAGCATCCACGTGATCTAGTGAGAGGTCGGGGGCGAAGCCTCGAGATATTGTCTCGTAGTGGTGACAAGGCTGTTGACACCAAAAGAAAACACAGGCTTGATGGTACTGAAATTAACTTTTTGTTGGGTTGACTTGCTCCCGGCAAAGTACTAAGCTTCTCGGCGGCGGCGATAACAACAAACGTGCTCGTCAATCATCGAACAAAAAATGCCCGTCGCACTCGTCAACGCTCAATTTAAAGGCGGCTCAGAGCAATCTAGATTACGTCGCAAACAGCTAGTGGCACAACCTGGAACATGGTAGAAAAATACGCAAGTGATCGGAATCTTCGAGACAGATCTCAGCGCATCGTTCGCGAAAAAGAAAATGATAACGCGTCGTATCGTGGCAACGGGCATGAATAAACACGAGATACAGAATTGATGAACGCGCCAGAATACCAATGATAAAGCAGCATGCCAGCGGCTGTCGAACCTGACCAAATAAAGATTTACACAGTTCGCGGCAATATTTATCCCCGCCTAAGCAAGCAGCACGAATCTACACGTGTTGCCTAGGAGTAGTGCGCCTGCCTCGACATCCAAAATTGCTCTCAGGTTGATTATTATGGGGCATTCACACATTGAATGAGCAAGCCGAGTTAGCAGCTCCATGCAAACTAATGGTAATTTGTCGTCTCGTCAAGTTCCACTAAAGAATCGGGGCCCGGCCGTAGCAACCACCATCTACCGTCTGCCAGAGCCATGCCCATGATAATTCGCTCACAAGATCGACGTCAGATATCCTGGTCCAAGCTATTGTGTTAGCAAAGACGTGAAAATTTCTTTCTACAATGTTATGAAGGCGAATGGGAGGGGTTCGTGCCGCCTTGATGGGATCGCGCTTCATGTCTTTCCGCGGTCCGCACATGACAGTCAAGATAGAAATGTCTTATATCCCACCGCACATAACATGTGGAACACTTCGGAGACGACGTCACGCCTGTCTTGCAGATCCACGCAGCTATACGAGGAGAGCCTGTGTAAATACAGTATAGTGATGTGTCTTGAAATATTTTAGTGCACAGGCCAAGTTGTTTTCTTGGGTAATAGCAATTACCCCACTCCAGTAAGGAAGAACCAGTGCTGAGTCATTTCAATGAAAATGGCTCAGCACTGGTTCTCCCTTACGTTCCGGTGACGGATAGCCAAGCAGCGCTTTAGGTTGCTGTTGTGGCTGTAGGAAGAAGGAAAAGAAAATACAGGGGCCTGCTACTGGCTCTGTAGCTGAGCCACCTATGCTGCCTCGTGCTGACAAAAGAGAGGCATTAGAGAATAAAGAAAAAGAAGAGGGAGAGAAAGGTGTGCTCCGCAACGCCGTCGTCCACCCTGAAATGATGGCGGGTGCAATGAGAGCCTACAACAGAGAAACATTCGGTGGCAGGATAATTCCCGCTGCAAGCAGCGTGGACCAACCAATCCCAGCCCCGTAGAGCCAGGAACAGCCACTTTTTGCCCTCCCCAGAGGTAGGCATTCTTCCCCTTTCTCTGTGAGCAACCGCACCGCGCTGTATCAGAAGGCTGGAAGATGGGAGGGAAAGTCGAAAGAGATAAAGAATTGACGTTTTGTTTAAACAGTAATAATTGGCTCACAGGGACAGAAAGGTGCACTATCTGTCACACTTTCTCGCTTGATACCGGGACCGCACTTGACACATTCGGTGAACCCGCAGCCAAACCTCGTGTACGGCGACTGTTTTTCGACCATATATTTATAATATTTTGTGTACAAGATATGAAAGTCAGGGTATCAGTGACACGTTTTCTATGGACTTCTGAACACGCGCTCTAGGGAAATGGAGGAAAGGGGAAGTGAAAGCGAAAGTAAAAATTATGTGCAGTAGTGGAGGGCTTATTTCGACTACCTGGGGGTGATTACCGTGTACTCAGATCGCGCAGTAAACGTATGCATCTACGTTTTGCCTCCCCCTAAATGTACCCCGCAGCGGTCGTGGTCGAACCTTGACACTCCGGTAGAGAAGTCGGCTATCAAACACTGCGGCACGGCGTCGGTGCTCAGCTGAACGAGCTATATACGATATCACGCATTACATTTTCCGATATCTCTTTAGTACTGTTGACATAGCTGATGATATCTTTTTTCATTTGTAATTTCGCTGTTTTCTTATTTCTCTCTCCTCGATCACTGATTTTCTGGTGGTCGAAAGTACTCTAAAGTATTATTGGTGAGGCTAAAGTGATTAGAAAATGAGCGCGAAAAATGACCACATTCATTGAAAATCTGAGACTTGGCCAATTATAAACACCCGTCATGCGTTTTCCAACGCTAATCTCAGATCTAGAAGCACGGAAAAAGGCTCTCCCCAAAGCATTACTCACAGAGCTAAGGGCACATACCGATCTGTCAGTTGTCCGTTACCTTTTCAAGGGGAAACATTTCTAGGCTCACGGTGCGCCGGATGAACTTAACCGACAGATGTGTCGTCAAAAAATGGTCTTCTTATGAAGAGCGATCAAAGGAGAAAATGATTGATATTAATAGTGTTAACAGAGGTCATATTTGAGATTGCTAGAAGTTTTGTTGAATAATAACCTCAAGAAATGACTTCTAGTTACCATATGTCGATGGATTGTTACGAGAACAACAAATTATAGTGACTAAAAGGCTTAGTAATGAATAAAATGACTGCTAATTATTAGAATTGACCAATTCGTCCAAGAACGACTTTAATGGCTACAATTGATTAGAAATAAGTAAAGATGCGCAGTAATGACTAGTAATGACTCGTATGACTACGAATGACCAATATTTCTAACAACGCCTTGTAACAACTAAAATTGATTACAAATGACTACAAATGCTTAGTAATGACAAATAAACACTACAATGAGAGGCCAGGAGAAATAAGAAAAGGGAAGATGAAGATGCGAATGATTAATATGATTAGGAGTCGCCGCTGACTTCTCACAGATTACTCTAAGAAACCCAGCAATTTTGTATTCACAATATCTGGTTCACAGTGCTTGTTTTACCCGCGTGTTGAGAGAACAGTGCTAACGGCCAGAATTTAGTTTGTTTTAGGATTGCCCAGCGCTTTTAGCTCAGTGTAAATTGCGACTGCCTGCAGAGCCAAGGGCGAAAGTTCAATTTTATCCGTGGCGTATATGCATTCATGAAAGAAAAATGCAAACCGCGCATGTGCTGTATGTTCAAATGCCTCGTTTCTCGGCACTGTTGTCCATTTAGTAGAAAAAATGTCATACACAAATGCATATTAGAAGAATTGTGTGCATGAATGTCCAAACCAGACAAATTACCATTTCTGCGAAGCATCAATGCTGATTGTTGATAGAATTGCCATACATCAATTTTGAAAACAACTTCCAAACAGTGACGAATGATGAGACGCTGCTTAGTCGCATCTGAAGACTTATTTGAAGACCTAGAAGATAGAAAAAAACATCATACCCGAGAAATTACCTGTCTCATGTAAAACTTTACAAGAGAAGCGATTAGCATGCAATTCTCGGTCGATTATACACAAACTACATTTCAATTTCAGAAAGGTGTATTTTTGCATAAGAATGTTGCGCTATGCCCCCTATTAGTGTTCGCTATTTCAGAAAAAAACGCTCACTCTTGAAAGAATCCAAGAGCTACCTTTTTTGTGGTTCTAGTCGCCACTGGACTGAAATTTAACATCGACTGGCGTAAAAAATCTCCTATATCAAGGCTATAAGCCCCTCATTCCGTACGCCCTATATCCAGAGATAGCCCGCGTTCACTGCACACTCCTTACGACATGCCAAAGGAAGTTTCTATTCTTTTGCCACCTTGCAGGCAAAAGTCGGACAAAATGTGCTTAATGCGACATCCCCCTCTTCGTTTTGTTTTCTCGCGATTTCACTTCCTTCCGATCCAATGACATAACCTTGATATTATTCAGGCCTTCAATATTTGACTTGAACGCCAAATCAGGTATTCAGTCTCTTAGGTATGTACTTTAATCTCTGAACATGTGGTGACAAGTGAAGGCTTGAAACGCGTTGGATGTTGGGAAAGGTTGAGGGTCGCCGGAGAAGGGGTAGGCGGCGAACGCTATGGTTAGATGGCATCTTCGAGGCGCTGCAGATGAAGTTATGTGATGTCAGAGGAAGATAGCGAGAGACCGGAAAGCGTGGCGTGATATGGTCTATAGGATCACGAAGAGTCGGACACGACTGAAC
>JAJIZL010017329.1:139390-171802 GCA_023969395.1 Amblyomma maculatum | reverse complement strand
TATAGCAGAGTTGTCGACAATGCGTGACATCCTCCATTCTGCCAGAATGCGTTTAAGCTAAGATCAAAGTAACAGACATTTCATTCCATACAATCTGTCGCAGTGCTCAACCTGTTCAAAAAATATAGACAGAGCATTTCAAACTTAATTATGCGAAAGATTGTTTTTTATGTCATACAAAAAATAAAAAAATATTAATAAATTATCGACACAGACAACTGTTGTTTACTGCCCTGTACATGAAGACGCACGCCCTGAGGCAATTATAACTGCTTATTCAGAACGTAAATCAAAGTTAAAAGTATACACGAGTTAGCTGTCATTCTGAAAATTCATCTGTCACATCAATAAGTTCACTACTGTACTGAAGGCATTGCCTGAAATAACTTGCAATTATTTCCACTAACCAAAATCATTAGATGTCTTTTCAAGGTTGGACTAATCCACTTGCGCGAAGGCCATTTCCAATAAGATGTTGACAATAATAGTGCGGAATATTCTTTTTTTTTTCTAAATTGAAAGCGCCGTACAAAAAAGCTGGACTTGTATACCTGAACTGAGCAAATATTGCACACTTCTACTAATATTTAAAAAAACTGAGGGAACTCTTGTTTAGCATAATTGAGAAGCTAGTTCCTGTAAGCGTTAAAAGTACTTCTTATTTTCCGCTTTGTGTTCTTGCCATTCACATCAATCAAGCCCTCTCCCTGTAGATTTTATGTTTCAATAAGAAAACGAACACCGACCTAGGTTCGGGTCCAGAAAACTGATATTTGACCTCCATACAGGAGCCTTGATGACTAACTTCCGTCTTTGCGATTAAGGTTTTTTCTATTGTCTGTAATACGTGTGATTCGAGATACTGGCGTGAAAACCAGTTAATTTCTTTGGCGATAATCGATTCATTTTACCAGAAGATTTTTTTTGCGCTGCTGATAGGACGGCCTGGCAAATGCGTTGGAGACAGTCGTCCTGTTCTTAACGTCATTCATATGATCCTTCAAAGGTCTTTCAAAATTCCAGCTTTCACCTATGTAGACATGGTCACAATCGCGCCAGGTGATATTGTACACTACGCTTGAAAATATTTCTTTTCTCAGTTTTTCTTTAACATTAACCAGTTCGGGCCGCAACTTGCGGTTATGAACGTGGGCAATTTGCTCGCCGTATGTACCCAGCGCACGTCCCAGCGCTTCACTAATGCCGGGCACATAAGGAATGAGAGCACATGATTGACAATGGTTGCGGACCATGTTTTCTGGTTGGAACGCGTGGAACTTCACGGAATCCAAAAATCTTTCGGAGTAGCCGTAGTGGTCATTTTGCGACATACTTTCACCAGGTCCGAGACATAGTCTTGAAATAGAGAGAAATTAATCGTTTATTTCCAGGTCTGGAGCAGTTAAACACTTAATAACAAGGATGGCAATCTCCCGCCAAGGTGTGCAAGATGCCTCGAACAAATATTGACACGAACCTAAGCGCCGATTTCAAAGCGCAGTTTCTATCGGTGTTATTTTTGCTCTTCAAATAAATTTTTACGCGATTAGACTAGATTTCGCCCAACTTTAGATTTAATCTAGACTCTACAGATTGAAAAAAAAAAAAGCTCTGAACCAAGCGATTAAATACCAAAACATTAGTTTTGAGGAAGCCAAACCTCTGTCTCTTACACATATTGCCGAAATTGTAGGAGCGTTGAAAAAGTAGTTCAAAGTAAATAAAATGGTTTACGAAAACATTATCGGCGCTGCTTCCCTTTAGTTCTTACCAATTACTTGCCGCAGCTTGTAAACTGTTAGATTTCTACATTAATAACTATTTACAGCCAATTAAACAATTTTGTAAGAAGTTAGCCACAAGTTGCGAACAAAAAATGAGAGCCAACATTGCATTGTGAAGTCACCACCGAGATTTTATTTTCAATTTTACCGGATGCGAGAACATGCACGTTGTGCCTCAAACAAATAAATGCCTATGTATCGTTTCACAACACATAAAACACGTAGGAAAAAGCGGCTGCCTGTATTGTACTAAAGATATATGCAAGCGCTAGAGAATAGAACTTTAGAGGCACTCTCGTCGTGTATCAGTTGTTGCCTCCGTTTCGTTTTATATTATAATATCAATTTAATTATTCAAAAGGCTCAAAAACTCGATTCTGTTTCTCATGAATTTGTTTTGTATTTCTTTTGTAAATTTTTTTTTCAGCCAAAGTACCTCATCTGCAATCAAATAGTTATTTTAGTTTTGTGCTCGCATCTCCTTTAAAAGCTACTTTAACTAGAGCACCTTGTACTCAATTATTTCTCGACTGGAGGTATTCTCTGGATCACCTAGAAGTTTAACCAAACACTTAAACGTCTCTTGAATAAAAAGAAACGCCTTTTTCGTTCCGCAAAAGCAAGTAACCGAAGTGACCGCTGGGAAGCCTATTTTGCAGCAGAAGCCGATTACACGAAAGCTGTACATGACACAAAAATTTACTTTTTTAATACCACTTTGCCAAACATGCTATCAAGTAACCCAAAGAAATTCTGGAATGTTGTCAACCCTTCTAAAAATAACGCGATTTCACTTCAAGACGACTCTGGTGAGCCTCTCCACCCAGCAGAATGCCCCGTTGTGCTTAGCATAGTATTTTCACTCAGTTTTATCCCGTCTAATATGAATACGACATGCACTGTGCCGCGCAATAACTTTTGCTGTATGTTTCCTATTATAATTGATCCTGGTGGTATTGGGAAAATAATAGATTCATTAAAAATTTCTTCATCATGTGGTGTCGACGGCATTACTTCAAAGTTCTTGAAACAAACTAAGATATACTCATCCCTTTATTTAGCAAAAATTTTTCAGCAGTCATTGCAGAATGAAACGCTGCCCTCGGATGGAAAATAGGGAAGGTGGTTCCCTTACACAAATCAGGTAACAAATATTCACCTTTGAACTACAGACCCATTTCACTAACAAGCATTCCCTGTAAACTAATGGAACATATTCTCTATTCTAACATATTCAACTTCCTGGAATCAAACTCATTTTTTGCTTCGGCCCAGCATGGTTTCCGGCGAACTTATTCTTGTGAAACGCAACTCCTTCTCTTCTCACATTCCCTGCATGTAATTATCGATAAAAATTCACAGGCCGACTGCATATTTCTAGATTTTTCAAAGGCATTTGATAAGGTGAACCACAAACTACTCATGCTTAAGCTTTCTGCTCTAAACCTAGATCATAATGTTTTAGCCTGGCTTGAATGTTTTCTTGCTAATCGTTCTCAATATGTAACGCTTAATGACTACGATTCCCCTTTAACTGAAGTAACATCAGGTGTCCCCTAAGGTTCTGTACTAGGCCCACTTCTTTTTTTGATATACATCAATGACTTGCCTAATTGCGTTTCTTCTAACATACACTTATACGCGGATGACTGTGTTTTATATCGTGAAATTTGCACCGAAGACGACAAACACTACCTTCAGACTGATCTCGATAACATTTCTCTTTGGTGTAAAAAATGACAA
Source organism: Amblyomma maculatum (assembly GCA_023969395.1). Lineage (NCBI taxonomy): Eukaryota > Metazoa > Arthropoda > Arachnida > Ixodida > Ixodidae > Amblyomma > Amblyomma maculatum. Next base: position 168,275 of record JAJIZL010017329.1, on the reverse strand, counting down.
ATGCAACTAAACCCTCGCAAGTGTGCTTTAATGAGAGTTTCCAGACAAAACACTACTACCTCCGCCTACGCTTTGGATAATATTCAGATTGCACCTGTAACATCATACCGGTACTTGGGTGTTATCATCAGTTCGTCATTATCCTGGAAACCGCATATCGAACTAATTATTAGCAGCGCTAACCGCATGCTAGGGTATTTACGTCGTAACTTCATAAAAGCACCTGTCTCCTTAAAATTACTTCTTTATAAAACACTTGTTCTTCCTAAATTAGAATATGCCGCCCCCTTTTGGGACCCTCATCATGTCTCGCTTTGTCTTCACTGGAACTTGTTCAGAATAATGCAGTTCGTTTTATACTTTCTAATTTTAACCGGACCACGAGTGTCACAGCTATGAAATCTAACGTTTCCTTACCGTCTCTCGCACAACGTAGAAAATTTTTACGCCTATGCTTTTTTCATAAAATTTATCATCACCAGTTACTGCACTCTCGTTTTATCACTACACCCCCCTATCGCTCTTCTCGTGTCGACGAACAACATAAGACTGGATCTATTTTTTGCCGTACTGACACTTTTTTGCATTCTTTCATTCCTCGCACATCGAAAGAGTGCAACCACCTTCCCACTGCCGTGGCTTGTATACAGGATTATACTGCTTATCGTCAGTCTCTGATGACAATGCTTTTATCTGATGCGAATAGTTAGTTTCTTTGTTGCTTTGTTTTTTCTTCGTTTTTTATTACTTTTTTTTCTGCTATGTTTGTTCAGTTTCTTGCGTTGCATTTGTTACAGCTGTTGTTTCTGTACTTTTTCGAATACTGTGTGTTGCTACATTTTAACTACGTTGTTGTGCCGCCTTTAACAAAAAATAATTTTTTTCTTGCGTTGTTTGCTTGCCCACTCCCCTCTGTAATGCCTCGGCGCTTGAGGGTATCGAAAATAAATAAATAAATAAATAAATAAATAAATAAATAAATAAATAAATAAATAAATAAATAAATAAATAAATAAATAAATAAATAAATTTATATATTGAAGGATCTCTTTCTCTGATGCCCGCAGCAGTAAAATGATTTCATTGTGTGATTTGTAGTGATGTCTAATGTATATAACGGAATTTCAAGTTCTACAAAACGTCACAAGATTTAGGATGGAGATGGATTACAGCATGATCACAAGTTTTGTGTAACCTATTTACGTTTGCTTTTTTTGTTCCAGGTGGTGAAATAGTGCTGAACGACATTTATTTCAGCAAACCCAAAAGCTGACATGCACTTGCAATGGATGCCTTTGTAAATTGGATTCCTACTTTATCATAGGCGAAATAGAAAAATGCTGCTCTGGTTCCTATTGCTTCTAGGACATCCGGTGTCTGAGAAACAAGATACGGCAGATAGCGACGTTCGCAATGTTTGAACAACGCACAGATAAACGATATTTTTAGTGAACGCTGGACTAGACTCCATAGCAGAATGTTTTCAATCCATTCCGTCATGCTCTCTGTTCAGCTTCACAAGGCAGAATATAACGACCACCACATCACATTTCTTACAAAGTGTAAGAGTAACTTCAACAGTTGCTCTCTAATTTCTCTACTGGGCACTAAGTCAAAAGGGTACATGCCATGTGCACAAAAATTGTGCTGTGCTACTCTCACATCTTCAACGTAGCTGGTGTGAATGATATCACTTTTGCGTACGTCGTTACTTTTGCAACGTTATTCCTCTTTACTAGAGTGTGCGCTGCCACTTAAGGGAAGAATCACATAAAGAGAAGCAGAAAAGAGCAGTATATAGCGACGCTCCTTAATGTGAAATGCAAAATGCGAGTGCTCCAATGAGCAGCAAAATAGTTGAAAGAGAGAGGAAAGATCAAATTTTTAGTACACTTTCGATAACCAAGAACGCTAGCCATACAGGTGCATAAACCTGCATATGTGAACCAAATAAGCGTTGGTCGCAGGTGAACCAGTGACGTACACCCTCATAATTTTTACAACAAATACACCACACGCCATGGGCTCATCAAAGTAAGGACCTTGGGAGCGTTGCCCAGCAGAACAATAAATGCACCTGAAAAAATGTACCATCTTTGGCGTTTTAATGAATAACCTTCTTGAAAATTATTTATGACGCTATAGTGACGCCACAATTACTGTACGCTCCATGTTCGCGTTTACTACTCTACAGAGTGAAGCACCAGAAAATTCGACTGTAAAGCTTTTGAAACCAGTCTACCAGTGCCTGGCTGCTGCGTCCATACAACAGCTCCGGGTACAAAGAACTAAGGTTTTAGGCGCATGGCGCATATTGCGAAAGGTTAGAAACGCACTTGCAGCTACACTGCAGGGAGGCGCCCTTAGTGGTGACTCGAATGGTAACTTTAAACGCGCAGTTCCCACATTCCCGGGCTCATTACATCCCCATGTGGTTCTGTTTTTTTCTCTTCGTTAGTTAACTGAGCTGATGGTCAATAGCATTACATCGCACGGACCCTTCTGCCTAGTCTTCAGAGCCGCTTACTCGAAACTGTGATCTTGTACTCCCTCCTGCAGTTAAAGCGGCGTGCTTGAATCCAGCGGTAGGAAAATAATACTTTCGATTCTCATATAAAAACGGTCTTTTTATGTTGCCAAGCAAGAAATTATTAGGAAAGAAAAAGTTCCGAAGATTTTATTCATGGCGAGGAAGCGGGGGGTTGGGCACATTTAACTTTACCTTTTAGGAATTGAAACTTTACGTATATTCACGGGCATCTCGGCACGTGAAATTGAAAGTGGCAGAAAGTGGCACATTTGAAGCCGAAATCTTATCCAAGAAAATAGTACGCATCGTCCATTCGAAAGAACGTAAGCATTCATGGGCCGCGGTTTGTTCTGTTTCACGATGAACACTCCAGCGCAATTGCGAATACTTGTCGACCCCCCTGGAGTGTTGGCATTCCCCTCAATTGCACTGAAGATTTGTATACATTATTGAACTCTCGCGGATTTGAAGAAGTCAATTTTCCGGTTATTTTGTTCATCATCAGATTGACTTATTTAAGAACCTCTTTTCTCATCGTCTTCAGACCTCGCTACCTATTACAAACTGCATACTCGTCTGACATTAAAGCTTTCCTTTTATTTTCTGCGAGCTGATTTACAATGTGAGTGGTCTCCTTTGGAAACTGTACGTCCTTTATGCTTTACATAGTAGCGGAATGTCATAGAATAATTGTTCTTTAACTTTTTCTTAACTCCATTTATGCCTTGAGCCAACAGAGAGCGTTATTAAAATAAATCAAGCCTTGTTGAGTTGAGTTTTGTAAGTTTCACGCTCTGCCGTATACATCTCTTCCTTCCGAAACTTCTCCATGCAGTTAAGAACCACAGCTAAACTGTTTTTATGCTCGGCAAAGGTCCTCGCGAAAATCACTACGTCATCTAGGTTACATATGCAAATTTGCCACTTCAGTCAACTCAAAAGAGTGTCCATAAATCTTTCAAAGGTAGCCGAAGCGTTGCATAGGCCGAAAGATATCACATTAAATACATATAACCCATTTGGAGTCTCGAATGCCGTTTTCTCTCTGTCTTTCGAATGCATCGGCATCTGCCAGTATTCAGACCGTAAATCAACAAAAGAAAAGTAGGAAGCTGAATGGAGGCAGTCAATAGCATCATCAACGCGCAGGAGCGGCTAAACATCTTTCTTCGTGACTGTATTGAGGGGGCGATAGTCGACACAAAATGTGCCATCTTTCGTTTTCACGAATATCACAGGGGCGGCCTACGGGCTAGATGAATCATGGATAATTCCTCTTTGCATCATATATAACGGACCTGTTCATCAATTATCTTACGTTCTCGTGATGAGACGTGGTATGGCGTCTGTCTAATCGGGTGTGCAAATCCAGTGTCAATCATGTGATGGGGACCGGAAGGCGGAATCGGTGGTGGCTGATCTCGAGCAAAGTTGAACATGACCGCATGTTTGATAAGAACTTCCATTAATATTTGGCAGTCGGTGGTAGCGATTCGTTTATCATGGACTGAAACATGGAATCGATATTATGAGGACATCTAGTTGAACAATCAACGCCGTCACTGAACGCGGCATTGTGCATAGAAAGACGTTCTTCTTCAAAGTCGGCGAGTTTCACAACACGTGGCAATAAGGCAGGTTCGTTGAAATGGTTGGTTGTCCAAAGCGTGGCACGGCTTTCGTTCACTCGAACAACGCTGTGGGGCTCCAATATAATCTTTTTCTTGCCGAAAAGGAAAATGGGTTCCGCCAGAGCGTCGAAGGCTTTGGGAACTGCGCCTGAGGACACAACTGGGACTAAGATGGCGGACATCGCCGGAACGACGGTATCCTCAAAGACAGAAAATGCCTGGGCAGCCCGCGGCGATTCTTCTATGAGGGACGATCGAAGGTTGGAGCTTATTGATATCTAGCCACTGCTGAAGTCGAGAGTTGTGCCCCACTGCTGTAAAAAGTCAACTTCTAGAACAATGTCGTTCGTAGAGCGAGGAAGCGCCGTATATTCAGTTCAAAACTCGTGTCCAGCGATCGCTACATTTACATAACAAATTCCAAGCGAAACCAACGATTCTCCCCTTACACCTCAAAATATGACAAACATAATTTTGTGGAATAGGAGGTTCTTAAAAGCTCATCACGGAAACTGTAGGACCAGTATCCACTAAGGCCACAATATAAACATCGTTCACTAACCCCTCCAAGCGGTTCTTAAGCATAGCGACAAGTAGAGCAATTCGCAACATCGATTCCCTGGCGACCGCACCTTGATCGGCCGCGCACGATAGTTTCCCAGTGGCGGCGAAGAACGGCGGGAGAGGGCGAACGTCGGGAGCGGCGAGCAGGAGTCAGGCTGCGGTCAGAAGCTGGAGAGTTTGGCGCGGTAATGCGTAGCGGTAGGAGCCCGAAGAAGGGGATAGGTTGGGTCACAGACCTTTGTACTCACGTTAGAACGACGATTTGACCATTGGCGCTGATAGCGTGGAACCGGGCTCCGGTGGCGGCAGATTTTGGGTCGCAGAATCCGCATGGTTTTCAGAAATTATAAGATTACGGCGAATATATTGAAACCGAATTGGCGGCGGCATGCGCGCCCCTAGACTGTGTGTCTTTGCAAATTGGTATGCTGTTAATGACGCGTCAAACAGCTTTGTCTCCTGCAGGATATTAGCAATACGGGCCGTGGGAGCCATGCGAATGGCGGTCACGTAGCAAAGTGTTTCTTGCACAGGAAGCTGCTCTACACAAAAATAAGATGAAGGTTCCGTAATTTAAAATTGATATCTTGTTCAGGCCAGACATGCAAAGGCAGTAAACTGCAGGTGTCACTTTGCAGGCCAGGGCGCTTGCGTTGGTGCGACTTGCAATGAAACTGTTTGGCTAGCGGGCGTCTTGTTCAGTAATTCGGCCGCGAAGTGACCACACCGATTCCTGTGTTCTTGGTCGTCATAAATTCGTTGGTTTGCTAACACTTAATCTTTTTGACAGATACGGCAAGGTGTCTGAGGCTGCTCTCAATTTTGAAAAAAAGTAAATATCTTTTAATTGGCAGGCCAGAAGGGCGCCTTATTGTGCCCTACCAATTATTCACAGCGACACCATCTGCATACTTGACATTTATTATGAGTCACGTGGGATAGCAGCTTCGGTGTGGAATTCCGTCTTAAATGAGGTGCGAAGCCACGTGACTACAGCCAATTCCTTTAAACTACCCATGTTGGAGAAACGCTACCTTGTCCACACGGTTTTCTGCGGACGAATATGGTACCTCACTGTGAGGTTCTTTTCTTTAAATCTTCTGGCCACCTTGTTCTGTGGCTTATTCAGAGACAGCAATCTAAATAGATGACCAGACCGACCAATTTAAAGACGAATAATTTTATGTACACACATGGACGGGACGAGAGTAGGACGAGTAAGTAGGACGAAGACTAAACACAAAAATTGTCTACAGTCACCAGTTCGTTGGGTGGGCAGGAAAGTCGGTGTAGATGCTCCGGTTGTAGGGTCGCTGACGTAGGGCCTCGGCAGGCTTAACGAAAGACTAGGCCACCGGACGGGGCCCAGTGGAGGCACGACGCCTCGGGTTGCCGTTCCACGGCCGATGAGGCAAGTCTCCCCGACGGGCCTGGGTCCAGCAAAGCACCGAACGCCCGTGCCTTTGACGAACTGCCTTTAAAGCAGCGGCGATGAGCTGAAGCTGTGGTGCTCCCGGGCCCGATCGCCTGGGACCGCAGGAGGAACAGGACAGGATGCGGCCGGCAGGCCCCAGGTCTGGATCCTCGGGTCAGGTCTGGCAGAAGACGCACCGCTCCGAGCTCCGTGCACAACCGATCGGCTCCGCTGCTCGCCTGTTCTCCTCTGCTCGTGCCTCGCGCTCCTCCTGCCAACCTCCACGTTTTCCTCTTCTTTCTTCAAACGTGGTTTTCCTTCTTCGTCTTTTATCAAATTCTTCCCACTCACACACATGTAACGCAAACACCTCTCAGAATTTTGCGTTCCCTTCAGTCTCTTGGTAGTGCATTTTTTCGGGCAGGTCGCACGGAACTAGTATGCCGTGCGGCACTCGGCTAACCACGTTCGAAGGGCCGGTTTGCCTTCCCTTCTTTGTCAGTGTGCTGTCGGCTTCCGGCTCTATGCTTCCTACTTCGTTTGCTGCAGGGTGATCTGTGCCCAGCACGGGTGCTTGCCTTCTATTTTTTAGGCTCAAATATGAAGGAGTTTGTCCGTGACATACCACTCAATAAGGGACCTCAGGCTTTCCGGATGCCTTTGTTTTATTAGTCTATGGTGGCATTTCGTCGCCACGTCCGCCATGTGAGCTGTCTAAACGACTCGGAGAACAAGAGTAGTGGAGTCAATGGGAACGTTACTACTTCCGCTGGTGCCGGAGGAACGTAGGCGAAGGGCGGAATCCGCTTGTTGGTTACTACTCACAACGTCATTTCTGCCAGGGCATGTACGGAACTTTATGTGGCTTTTAGAGTGGGGGGTTTTGCCTACACGAGATTGGCTGCAACAATGGGGCATTGTGCGGAGAGCGCAGTGCCCAAACTGCCCAATCCAATCGTCACGTGGCCCAGCAAGGCGTCGTTGCTTGTGTTTTTTGGAGGGCAGTTCATGCCGGTTTAAGAAGTCTAGGTATTAATCGATTTGAGATAAATCGTAGATGTCCTCGCGGTCACTTTGCACGATTGCTGATTGTAGCTGGCGCTTTCGCGTTATGGCGAAATCATTGTGACGCTGTCGCATCGTGCCGGCGCCGACGTGCTCTTTTCCCTATCCTGGCGCGTCGACGAAAGGAGATCGTAAGCTTTTCGGCTTGAGGAAGTTTTCTACCTTGGTGAACGAGAGTTCCTTCGCCAATGGTCTTGCCCTTTTGTTTCCGTGTCGGATGGACGTGTACGGGTGGTTTTTAACCCACCTTGGTACTTGTAATATTATGGAAATATTTATGTCAACTCAATCCTGTATACATCGCAACACACATGTGCATCCACACATGTCGAATGAACGTGTACTTAGTGGCTTTTAACACACCTTGGTACCTGCAATATTATGCAAATATATATGTCCACTCACAGCTGCTCACATTGGAACCCCCGTATTCAATACATACCGTGCATACGATTGCTGTAAAAGTTTATATTTATTTTATTTGGCAAATTTTCTGCACTGTCTATACCTTCATGTAGAATGCCATTAAAAATTGTATAATCACGAACTGCCCCAATTTTATTTTATATGTAAATACCCATCTGTGATGTATTTGGCCGTTAGGATGTATTTTATATACACTTTCTTTTGTTGTTAATCATGTGCAATTTCTGTTTTGGTCATTTGTCGCCGCTCATGTGAATGTCTAATGTGAATGTCGTATGTCTGATAAAACTTTTTCTAAACTTTACGAAGATGTACGTTTTCAGTTTTGTTTATTTTTCATCGTATTCGTCAATGTGTATAATAAAACTTTTTCTATACATCACGAAGGTGTACATAACATCAAAGGGAAGAACTGGCAGTGCAGTGGCAGAATTCAATGAGATGAAGCACAAGCCATAGGATTGTGCGTTGCGGGAAAGAGGTTGGCCTGAAGCCTGCGAGCATCACGTCGTTGCTAAACCAGTAGAACTATTGTGTTCAGCTGTGCATTGTCTTGGAGTGCCACGATTCGTGTGATGCGAGGAAGGCGGGCGATAATTCCTCATTGCCTCCCGATTTATAGCTTCAAGCCAATCCCATTGTACTCTTTACAAATGTTGACATTGGGCTTGATAAACAAGGCGCAGTTGCATAACTGTCCGCCGCAACTATCGTGCAACATCTTCAGTTCATTTTTGGTTGCTATTTGTAGCAGTTTGTTGGGAATTTACAAAAGAACGAGCCTGGTGTCGGAAGTTTTGTTGCCCTTACTGAATAAAAATCTGAGTACTTTTTGTTTCAGAGTTGTAATCTGGCTTATCGTTCTTGCAGATCGAACCACCTTATCGACTCCCTCCTCTCTGCTGAAGCATTTGATTTGTACGTATATTATGAACAGGTTTGTTTGGGATCTTTCACGAAGACTGCAATCCCTAAGCCCCATTTATACGTATATTCTCCCTGTAATCACGGGTACAACTGACGTTTCTGCGATATATGGCTCTGATGTGTTGAAATAAGTTTTATGACCTGGGTGCAGATTCAGTTACTTCTTTAATAAATTAATCCAAATCTCTAAATATATCCTTTTCACGTTGCCTTTGCTCAATTCTTTCTCGCGCGTTATACTCATCTGTTCATTTTGTGAGCCCAAGCAAAGACGGCTTGCCCTTCGGCTTCAGTTTGGAGCAGACAAGGAGCTGCTTAAAATATTTCGCAGGATCTGCTCTTCTCGCTTTTAGTGCTTTGACTGGCAAACGCATAATACTCAGCACTGTCACATTACAGAATGTCCATGCAAAGTGACAAGAATATGTAGCGCTGCTATTCAACTCTTTGTGACCGCGAGTATTTTCCATACGATTAGTTAAATAATTTTTATTAAGGCGAACGTTGTCAAAGGCTCATGATCTCCTGATCAAAGGCTGATCTCCACCGGGAATCCTTGAGATTCCCAGCCGAGTATTTTAACTAACTACGCAGCACTCAGGATCGTGAAACGCACATCATAATCCTCCTTGTATATCGTGAAGATGGCAGTTGAAAATAAATAAATCCTGTCTCTATCAGAAACCGAACCTCCATCCCTCGGATATCCAGCCAAGTGCATTAACCAACTGCGCCATGCTCGGGATTGAGAGACACATCGTAAATCGCTTTTATACAGTCAGGCGACAGTAGTCATGACAAGGACGCGGCAATTAGGGACAATAACAATGCGGCATTAGTAATAATAATGACGGTGCATTTTCTTTATAATGATAGTGAGAGCAAATGTGATGCACCATGTGCACCAGCAGTGCTCAGGTATTCGAATTTCTGCAGTGCATATTCTGCAGTGATCTCGCAATTTTTTTCACACTACAAAGCAAGATGCCTAGAACACGAGCGACAGGTAACGAAGCTGTTAAATATCTTACATCCTGATCAAATTATACCAATTAAGTGGTCTTGATACCCGCGTAACCTCATCCGCATTAATATTTTAGCTCTTCAGTGTCGAATAATTTACAAAAGTAATCTTTTAGCAAGTGACTAGAGAAACATTCCTAATCAGAATCTGTAGAGAATTATCATAACCAAGTGTCAGAAATGCTTCAAAGAAAGTATCGGCTAGGTATAATTGTCTACAGGCCGCAATAGAAAGCTTGCGCTATCAAATGACGCATTTACACAACACAGCCGCTTGAGCTTCCCGAAGTACGTCTGAGCGAAAAAAAAATAATGTTGTTTTTTTGCAGCCATGATGTCAATGGAGATTTTTTGTGTGAACTGGTCTTTAGCAGTTAATCACGTCGTATCTTGTTTGCAAAGTTGTTACATGTAGCTACGTATGTATAGTCTCCAGAACTACGGCGCACCATAGACGAACATGTACACTGAAACGTAAAACAGGCAACTCACCCCTCAAGCTGTTATTATAGGTATGTAATATTCCCACATAAATATTTCAGAAAGGTGCGTTTTAAGACGCTCTAATTGTTCTCTGCTGGCGTTTGCTTCCTTGAGCAAATATGCAAAACGTTATCCGGCAATTGCAGGATGGAAATATGTTTTCTAACGAAACAGTGTGTACACTAGTAACCGTTGTTGGAAGCATTTTTCATTTGCTTACCCGTCTGTTTCCCTCAGCTTGGGCGCACGATAGTTCCCTATTTCGGTGCAATTAAAAATTCTGTTAGCATTTAGCGTCAGAGAAACTAACAAAATAGTATCCGCTCTGATTGTTATCATTTTGTGCTTGTAAACAATTTTGAGAACTTCAGGTGTTGATATTTTGTATTGCCTTCAATGAAAGTTCTCGTAGCACTTACTACCTCTTAAGAGCTATAAGTTGAAAACCTTTGGGGCTGATTATACTGTAGCGTTTATTTCTCAGAACGCGCTCACCACATGGTTGTTTTTTCGTGTGACTCGATGTTAGCTACACCACACGCCGTCTCTGACGCACGCTCTTTCCGGTGCTTGGTCTCCAAAGTGGAGCCAGATAACGTGTGCCAAGCACTTTCCTGGGGGCCGCGTTGAAGACACCGTCGTGGCACCCCTACATTGCCATGTAGATGACAGGAGGAGGAGGAGGAAGAGGAGGAGGAAAGGTAGGGAGGTTAAACGGTAAATGAACTGGTTTACTACCCCGCACTGGGGGAGAGGGGTAGATGGGTACAAAAGTTGTGGGTGACAGGAGTACTATAGAAGAAGAACAAAAAGGTATAATTCCCGGTGGAATCCCATGGAATCTCGCGAACGCACACACCCTGCGAACACTGATGATCCTATAAAGGCTATCGCTTTAAAACTGGATCCAGACTGACCGATCCATCAAGCATTTTTGTCGCTGCTTTCTGGCTTAAAATATAGACACAATTCCAGCAATGTCATTTTTGCTCCGAGTCAGAAAAATATTATTCCACTTTGATGCGCCGAAAACAGGTGCATGAATTTAAAATTCTGTTAATATATTATTTTGTTATTCTAATATATAGCATTGCTTTTGTTATAAGCTTGCGTGAGTTCAGAAGATATGTTACATACACTCCTGAGAGCCCGGCCTAATACACTGCTGAGAAAAAAGCCTTACAGTCTGAAACAATACTGCATCGATTTTCCTATCTGGGAAAGATTAGTCACTGAGAATGCAAGGCAATTTTGTCAGCATTACGTACGCTCTCGTGCAGGCCAACACATCAAAATAAGTACGCTCCAAAGTGCAATGGTAGAGACAATGTGCCAGATATTGGTGAACAACAGCGTATCTTTGTAGCCTGCTTTGGGATTCACGAAATTGCAGTCTAAGCAAGCCTATCAGAGAGACTGTGGTTGTGGGATGAGTGCGGACATGACGCATTTTCTTAGTTTACTCCGCACACTCTTGTGGAGCTGCAGAAGCCGCAAAGTTTAAGCACCTGCCAGGAACCTTGCATATACGTTGCCGCTAGGCAACGCAGGCACGTTCATAGGGCTCGTTTAGATCGGGGATGCTGGTAGCCGACGCTATCCCGCCATAGCCTTGAAGGCTGATCTTAAGTGTTCCCATAATTTTTCTGGCGCGGAGGGGGGACAGATTTACGAAACACGTAAGGAACTTTTTCGGCTTGTTTTACCTCACTTTAAATAGGCATCACTAATTTGTCTGTTCCCTAATTTTATTTTGGTACCTGTATTAGGCTGTTGTAAAGGAAAACTCGAAGCATAAGAGCGTAATTTTGAGCAGCAATAACCCTTGTAATCGGCATACTGAACATTTTTCGTGCCTGTCTCCCACTCCCGAAATCGGAAGCAAATGCTGCCAACAAAACATATTCTGTGTGGTTCTATCGTAAGTGGGAACAACATATAGCCCCACTTTATAACTAAGGCGACACGACGCAAAACGACGTGACAGCGTAGAGTACTTATGAATTCAAGTCAAAATTATGCAATTCATATAATAGATGATTTTTGTTCTCATCAAGTGAAGTAAAAGAATAAGAAATTGCTTCACAATTGTATAACATTTATTCTTTGTAATCTAATATCTAACTGCCGTGTTCTTGATTCACTATGCGGAATGAAAAAAGGGTTTGCAAGCATTTTGTGCGGGTATGACGTAAAAACTAGCATATAGGCAGCGCAATATTATCTCATGATTTAACCCATGGTCACTACAAATAATTACCATGCTTTTCAAAATTACGGATAGGTGCTTCAATGTGTGAAAAAAAGTTTTTTTTTTTTTTTCAGATAACGGGCGCTTCCAGAGTTCAGTTCCGACCATTAGTTTGTCTGCTCAAAATTACCTGCACAAGTGATAATTACCAATGACATTAACATTCTGATTAAACTATTTGAAACTCTTCACGAATTGGCTTACAGTCAACAGTATCCCGGTGAAATAGGAGTTCTCTTTTTTTTTTACAGTCTCCCATACTGACTGAAATTTCCATCAGCATCATCTACTTCAACCCATTATATATTTATAGGTTCACTGTTTCTTTTCTTGAAACGCAAGAACATTGCTCACTGCGGCGCTGGTAATTGCTGCTTGGGTTGTGTCAAGCAGAAGTATGCTACTCTTGGTTTCGGCTATAGTTGTAAACCAGCTATAATATGCCCGACAATAACTACTTCCAAGGAAATGAATAAAGGCATCTGGTTTAAGGGTGGTACGATGGGGAAATCCTAGAAAAAACATTATACGGCAAATTGTGCAACGTACGCGACACTAAAGGAATGGTTTCTATGAGAGAAGTTGGATCGAGGGACTGATTGCACCACACATGGAGGAAATTGTGGTGCATTTGTATCTGTTTTTCAGTATATTACGATCATTGTGGTTGCAACTGCACACGACGTCTAGTGAAAAAAAAAGCCCTATGGGTACACAAATAGCTAAGTATTAGTGATTTCCCTGTTTCGGCGGCGCTAACAAGGTATGGCACTGACAAGTTCACAATTAGGGATTCTCTTCTTTGATGTGGTTAAGCAAAAAATGTACCTGCTCTGTTGTTGCGCTTCTCCAGACCCGGACCTTATTGCGAATGGCCACTGGAGAAGACGTTATTTAATGAACTAGCTGACAGTCTTGGCTCATTTTGTTCTCTGCACTGTTTCCAATTCACTATTTATCCTGATTGAAGTACCGCCCAGGGAGTTTCTTATGTCTACGTTCTAGCAAATAGAGAAAACTCATACGATGTTTTTTTACGGCTTGCGTACGCTGGTCGCAAAATTTGAAATTTGGCAATTTAAATTTTACTGTTCAAAATAAAGCGAAATAGCTCTGGGCAATCTTTTTATACAGTGGTAAATTCTGAACAGCCCCCCTCTTTGAAAACTGTAAGCAGTGTTAACTCCTACAGGATCCAGTGCCTGTTTGCGTGCCAAGGCTACTCAGGTGTATACAGCACCGCTTAACAATCGTATGCTGTATATTTATCTCGGCCTTCCTTCAATTCTTAGAAAGGCCGTGAGCGCTAGACGAAAGTAACCTTTCACCATGGTTACTATTTCCTCGTGTTATTGTCATCCGCGGCTGGTGGCGATCAGAGAGAAATTATACATGCTGTGGTAAAAGAATATTTTATTCCCCCAAAATTGGCTAGAATGTTTTTGAGCTGGTATGTAGCAATGTACTTGCAACAGTGCAGTCGGACGTGTCTGAATGAAGATTGTCTAAGCCTTGTTCCGTTTTATAAAATCCTAGTCGTTGTCTAGCCTTGTTTATCCAGGTACTTCTTTACTCCATAAGCGACAGCACTGCGGACAATGATGGGCCAGATGTACTCGTCATCCTCAGGTCCTTCTTTGGACGTCAGGACTTGTAGAGCTTCAAGGACATCTTCCTGGGTCAAATCTACGTCATTGCCTTGCAGTATCTTCCCCACCGTCTCTAGCGTCTTGCCAGATATACCTACGTCGGCGTCAGACGCTACAAACAGCAAATATCATATTACTCAAAATTTCACGCTCTGTAGATTGGGGCAAAGAAATCAACAATACTACTGCTCTAAGTAATCATGACAAGAACATTACTTGGATGCTGAAGCAGCTGATATATAAGGAGTCAAATCGTCATTTGATACGAGCACTCTAGAAAAATGTGACACATTTTAGTTGCAAGTGCTTGTTTCATTTACTAAACTTCTGGTGGCCAATATGCACACGCCATTTCCTCGTGAGCGACAAACGGGCAAAATATTACGCTTCCCACTTACAATTTGTATAGAGAGTGAATGCAAATACTTTGCGACAACCACTTCTCCAAGCGTTCAAATGGCACGCGCTTGCAAGACGCTAACAATAACTATTATTTACAGTCAGTATACCATGTGCAGCCGAACGTGCTCAGCATTGCCATAAAATAATTCTGTAGCGACATGGAATCTGGTACTTAAACTTAATTTGGGCTTTTCACACCAGGGCGTTCCACAGCCTACAAAATACGTGTCTGCCGGGCAGCGACATTTATACCTCCAATACGTGCGACTCATCTACGCCATCATCGACACGAGCATAAACAAAAATTACAGCCATCGACGTACGCAGGTCCACCGTCAACTACCCTGTCCATGCCTATAGTCTACGGTTTGAATACTGAGCTCGATTTTCGCGGTGTCTTTCCTGGTATTCTTCTAACTTTATCTAATAAGAGCTGTTTCTTGTGAGCTTGTATTGTAGTTTAGGACAACGCGAAGGTGACAACCTTACGTCCGCAAGTCACTTTTGGCCCGCAAGCTGCATATTTCTTTACTTTTTAGCATGTTTTTGTCCTGAGTTTACTTTGTTGAACTAACAAGGACAAGTATTAATATAAAGAACTGTTTAAGCTGCAAGGAGGCCTCCCTGCATTGCTCCTAAATTGTCGTGGCGCAGGTCTCACATTTGAAGCTGGTGTCCTAATGTATAATGTAGGCATGTTTTCGCTTCTTACGTCTTCGCATGCGACAGCATGAACATAATTATTGTCTTTGATTAGAATAGCCGAATTGCCATAGGTAGGATTTCTAGTTCTACTTTAAGCGATGCCCTACAAAGAGGCGTCCGCCCAGATAAGCAATCTGCACACACCTTTCGGGATGTGGGTATAATGTGGTCTTGGCGCAGGAATTCTGTCGAAAAAAAAGGAAGAGAATTACAGGCATAGATGTTTTTTATTCATATATCTATGGGAATAGAAGTGAAATTTTCTGCCTACATTACGGCTCCATCTTCCACGCACATGAAAATAAAAGGAAACTACGAGTCAATAACGGCATCCCTTCTCATTCGGTCAGATATAAGAGCATGACGTTTTATAAAAAAGGCATTATTTTACGTATGGAATAGGAATTTAGGAAACAAATGTATATATCAACGTCTACCGATATCACAGCCTTCACATATCTACTTGTTCTGCATTTTGTAAATTGAGGCAAAACAATTAAATATGTCGCTAGGAAAACAAATACCATTATAGCCGAGTGCCCCCAAGGCATCCGTTTATTATATTAGTTACGCAGTAGCTTGAATTCGAGCTTTAATGCATGTTTATGAATTATAATTTTTTATGATTCGTTTTAATTGAACCTAGAAGCATGTGTTTACAGAATAAACGAAATACTGAAAGAACTTTTCAGATGGACTCACAGGCAACGGCGATCAGGGAGAGAAGGGTGAGCCACAAGCTTGTCTTCATGGTGTAGAGATTTGCACGAAAAAAGAAGGGAAGCCTTGGCAGCCTAATGCCTATTTCACGCAGAAAAGAAGCCTGCGTCAATATAAGGAACTGAAAGGACACATTTAAAAATGTGTACTCATGGCTCAGGAAAGCAAGTATTTGGGCAAGCGGCAGTTAGCGTGACGAGGGCGTGCTATGAAAACTTGTAAAAAAAAAACCTAATGCACTTAAGCGTCCATATCACCCTCCGGATATTTTGCTCCACCTATTAGAGAAACGCCCGCCGATTGAGATACAGGACAACAATCTGACTTTAAAACTTACAAATCCTGCAGAATTCTAGAGTGAAGGAAATAACATATTCGAGCTTGTGCATTTTTCCTTTTGCGCACGCCCGGCGAGGTGACAACCTTTCCCTCCTGAGTGTGCGCTTCACGTACCTTAATGGATTCAACAAACTTAAAAAACGGTCCGAAATTACTGCAGCACCTGGTAAAAAAATCTGAACAATATTGAAACCTAGCCCAATGCCTCAGCGTTTTGAATAGCTGCGTGCGCGAGTATAAAGGACATATTAGGAACCAGTAAAAATGAAAGGGTGCTTACATTTGACAGTCTTTCCGTGTCCACAAGCGGTAAATGCTCTCAGGCCTTGTGTCTGTACTTTTATACGTTGACGACCTCGCAGGAGGTTGCTACACCGCAAGCAGATATCCGATTGGGGTTTTCCCATTTTACTCCGTGCCGTGAACAATAAAAGTATTTCAGCTTTTCTTTGATCTAGCCCACGGGCATCTTTTGCCTATTGTTGCTTGAAGAGCAATTGATAATGATATGAAGAGCATCTCTTTTATAGAGGGCCTTTTACTATGACTGCAACTGGGAAGGGAAAGTCAATTCTAGAGGTAGCTCCCTTCACGTTTTCAAGTCTAAATATATTATGAATATGAACATAATATGAGTATGAATTTAATAAGAATTGGAATTTTATATGAATTTGATTTTATTGTGAATTTTGTAATAAAGTCTTTAATTTAATATGAAGGAACAGCGTTCGCCGTTGCAACTACTAAGTTCATGCCCACGGCGACCACGCAGTTCAGTGCGGTCCAGCAACCAATATACATAAAATCAATGAGTTTTATTGAGTGTTCCATGCGAAACTCTGTGCAACAGCCTGCCACAGCTCATAGCGCCGCGCTTGTCAGAGCACGACTTGTCGCCCTTCTGCCCCGCAGTTGTGTCGTTTTGCGATGAGGATAGGCTTTTGTTTTACGTCTTCATGGACATTAGCTCACATCCGGGTGTTTTGGTACATCTGTACAGTATCGAATGTGACTGCTCGCCAATTGCCTGCAAAGCAGTCGCAAGATTGAAGAAATGTTTGGAGCCGCGCTCGAAATTGTAATGAGAAGGAGTGAGAGTCTATATCCCCCGAATAGACTACGCTCTTCGAAGTAGTATAGTACACGGCGTATTGTCTCTCCTTGTGGCCAGATCGTGGCTTGTTGAATCTTAAAATTGTTTGTTTACATTGCCAATAACTCACCAGTGTCTTCTTAGAATTAAAGAATGCAAATGTAGTTACGTGTAGAGATCTAGATAAGTAGCCATTACGGCGAATCGCTTCAACTAATACACTTCCTAGCTCACACTGATCTCATATACGCGCAGGAATATTTTCTTCGTGCAACGAAAGGTTACAGTCATCTATTATACGTATCTGCTCTTTTATTTATGCGTCTATTTAACAGTGATTGGCGGCGCCTTCAGTAGCGGATACGGTGGGCGACTCTTCGTATCGCCTACCTACTGTGACGTCAGAGGCGGGGCCCGCTAATGCTGAAGCCGCAAAAGAACGCACAGGAAAACAATAAAAGATATGAATGATGGCAACTTGCTTTTCCAACGAGCGCAGGCTTAGTGTGCGATGTAGTGTGTCGGCGCAGCACTTTTTTCCAAATGAGCAGAACTTGTGTGCATGCGACAGCTGTTTATCACAGGCATATTGCAACATTCGGTGGCAACTACAATGACGCGCCGAGGGCTTTCCCTTCAAACCCTCGTTCTAAGGCTGTTGTTATTCTGTCCGAACGTAAATGGTCATGAGCAAAGTAGAGTTCTGGGCTAGTTGGTAATACATGATAAGTGGGAGGCTTAGCGCGGAACAGACAAGGACAGGAGAGGCACACAGGACGAGCGCTAACTTACAACTGAAAATTGGAAGGGAAAAAGTACGAACTCGAGGAAACACTATGTGCGCATGCTCTATAAAGCCCTGAATTTGCATGACTGGGAAGATAATTCAAGATAATCTAGGGCAGATAAAACAGAATAGAGACGAAATACCGGAAGCATACAAAAACTTACACAGCATTTAAAAACGATGCTTCCTTTTTCAACAGAACAACCGACGTTTCACTTACGCACTTATCGGTTCCTAATCTATGGATGAATGACGCCTCGTCCTGTGTGCCTCTTCTGTCGTCTGTTCCGCGCTAAGCCTCCCACTTATCATGTAAATGGTCACTCTTGCAAAAAAGAGACACAACTGACATTGATCCTGGTGCTGTTTGGGCAGCAAGCACGTTTTTCAGTATTCTTCGGTGTAGGCTTCAAATAAACGTTTTCTTCAACTCCTCCTACCTTGTACGTTTCATTGAAATACGATGTCCTTCCCCGAATGTGGAAACTTCGGTGGAGCAAGTGATAGTATTTTCAGCCTTATAGGGCTCATTTGCTTTTTTTATTGTTTGTTCCAAGGTTTTATTGACCGCTCTTTATAACTAAACCAATGAGAATGAGCAGGTTGCAATGAGAAAATAAAATGAGAGGTGCCAGTCTACAACTTAACCAAATTCTAGATTTCAACAAGTAATTTTCTAAGTAGGCTTGCAATCGCATAATGCATGACGTGAGCAAATAATTTGTTCCCTATTTGGTCCACAATGTTTATAAAAAACAATGAAAACTAAATCTGTTACCCATGCAAAACAAAGTGTCGCAAACAAAGGGATAAAAATACTAGCTGCCGTTTCTGTTCTCAAGCTGGGTGCTACTGGCAAATAATCTGATAAAGCAATCGCAGTATTATCTAGAATTGTTATGGAGTGCATTTAAGAGTAGTTACCCCCTGGTAATGTGAACGGGTCACCAGGCTGCTACTACGTGCGACAGCCATACCCACCATTTTGTGCTCACAATGCCAACAACGCCTACACTGCCAAACGCGGAACTTTCATCGAAATAGGGCGTTTGTTTCGGTCTTTTCCAAGTTTGAAATGCTTAGCGAGGTCACAGATTCTTCCTGATATCGGTGATCGTGGCCAAACGCGCATTCTTTCACCAGAAAAGGACATTAGCATCCTATTGTAGTAAATGACAATCATCTCCTGTATGGGTACAAAAATGGAAACCTGCCCTCAATATTCAACAACTTCAAGTCACTTAAAATTGTCAGTTGTAACACCTGCGACGCAGCGGAGATTGTTAGCAATATTATCATGGTGTGGAGTCTGGTCAGAAGCCACCGCGTGACACAGAAGTCACAGAAGTCACACTGTACAGAGCGGCAGAAAACTAGCAGGCCCGCTTCAACAGGAGAACTTCGGTTTCTTCGTCTCGATGAGACACGCGATGGCGATCAGCGCTGAGTAAAGACAAAGACTGCGCAGTGTCATTGCTCCCCCCCTCCTACCCTTGTACAAGAAGCATCGTCCCGATGCTGGGAGTGTGGGTAGAGCTAAGAAAAAAGAAACATTGCATTAAGGGCAGCTGCTCGGCGCACAGAGTCAAGACTACCTGTCGTAATGCGGTTTAAGGCGGACCACGTGGACCACGTGGACCATCTCAGGGAGCGCGAAGCGTCAGGACTTTTTAAATCCATCAGGATCGACCTCATAGGTTAGGTCCCCAACTTAGTAAAAACACAGGAGCTTCTCGCTGAGGCCTTGTCGACGTACACAAAATCAGACCAAGACACGGTCTCTAGCTGTGTACTGGGCATCACGGTGTCGAAGGTTGTATCGTCGGGCATCGCGGCGTTGCTGGTTCTGAATTCGCTGGTTCTGAACGTACCTCTTTGGCGAGGTGCAGAAAGATGTGATCATCTGCTTGTTGGTTGTCGTCGTCTAGATGTGGTAACATGGCATACAAGCGTCGTAGTCACCTCACGACCACGCATCAGACGGAAAGGTGTCATGTTGTTTCCTGCACCGTCGTATTGTATGCAAAGGTAACGTACGGTAGAACTTCATCCTACGTTTCTGTGCTCTACGTCGACGTACAATGAGAGCATATCAGCGAGTGCTTTGTTCAAGCGTTCAGTCAAGCCGCTTGTTTGAGGATTGTATGGTGTAGCCTTCCTGGGTTCAGTATGACTGTGAATCAAAATATGCTGCAGCGATTCGGCTGTGAATGCGGCACCTCTGTCAGTGATCCAAATCTCCGGTGCGCTGTGACGCAGGACAACGCAATTGAATAAAAACTTTGCAACCACTAAGGCAGTACCGCTTGGGAGCAGGTTTCCGCGTATAGTGTAAGGTAATCCGCAGCAATAAGGACCACACCGGTTACTGGAGTGAGAAAGAAGAAATGATATCGGCATGTCCACTCCAATCTACTGGAAATGCCTCGATGTTGGGTCTATTAGCTTCGAGAACCTGGTGAGTTTGGTCGGCGGCACCTTACGATGCTGACAGCTGCGACACGTTTTCACATAGTGTGAAACGTCTGAGTTAGGCGAAGCCAGTACTACCTTTCATGTAGCCTTGAAAGCGTGCGGGTGATCCCCAAATGTCCAAAAGTTGGTTCATTTTGGAAAGGTTATAAACGTTCACCACGTAGACCAATAGGTAGGACAATCAGGTACGTTGTTTGGCTGGCGCAAAAGCTTTTCATCATGAGAGCACCATCGCGCACACATAACAATGACAGAACACGCTTGAAAGCCCTCGGAGCGGTTCTATATGCAGCGTTGAAATAGTCCACGATTTGACGAAGTTCGGGATTTGCAGATTATCTTTCAGCGAGGCACTCTGCGCTGATGGCATTTAACAGTATGGCATGATCAGGAATTTCATCTGTGAGGGGATCTACAGGGGCACGCGAGAGGCAGTCGGCATCCGAATGGTGGCGTCCAAGCGTGTACGTGACAGTTATGTAGAATTCCTGTAGTCGCAGACTCCATCTTACAAGACGGGCTGAAGGGTCCTTTAGGGTCGAAGCCAATATATATGGCATGGTGGTCAGTAACTACTTTGAACAATGTTCCATAAATATATGCCCGGAATTTTAACGGCACGCACGCAATGGCTAGACATTCTTTCCCTGTTGCAGAATAGTTCGATTCCGCTTTAGATAGCCAGCGACTGGCGTAAGCGATCCCCGTTCTTGGCCGCTATGGACTTGAACTAGAACGACGCACAGGCCTATGTTGCTTGCATCGGCGTGAAGCGCCGCGTCGGTGCGGCGTTGAAGCTCTTTGAATGTTTGACCCGAGGTGTGTCGCAAGTGAAAGGCGTGTCTGTCTTCGCCAGATATGTGTTAGGGGCTCGGTGAGTATAGCAAAATCTTTGACGTAGCGCTGGTAGTAAGCATATAAGCCAAGAAATTGTCGAACAGCTTTCTGGTCTTGGGGCGGAGGGAAGTTGGCAATAGCTGTCGTTTTCTTGGAATCCGGCAGGCCACCCGCGTGGCGTACGACGTGTCCCAAGAACGTGAGCTCCGTGTACGAAAAATGACACTTCTCGTTTTTTAAAGTAAGGCCAGAGGATGTTATGCCTTGCAAAACAGTTTGATGGCGCCGAAGATGCTCCTCGAACGTTGGAGAGAAGACCACAACGTCTTCAAGGTAAACGAGACAATTCTGCCACTTGTTATCTGGAGGTATGGTGCCCAAAAAGCCGTTGGAAAGTAGCCGGAGCAGAGCAGAAACCAAAGGGCATAACCTTAAACTCGTAGAGCCCATCCGGAGTAATAAACACTTTCTCTCGATATCTCTCATCTACCTCTATTTGTCAGTATCCGGATTCCAGGTCCATTGAAGAGAAATATTTTGCGGAGCAGAGACGATCCAGAGCGTCATCGATGCTTGGCAGGAGATGGACTTCTTTCTTCCTAACTTTGTTTAGACGGCGGTAATCCACACAAAACCTGAGCGCACGCGTACCATCATTTTTCTTCAAAAGAATGAGAGGTGCAGCGCATGGACTTCGCGAGGGCTGGATGACATCGTTGCGAACCTTCTCTTTCACGAGGCGGGTGATAGCGGCGCGTTTAGTTGGATACACTCAGTAAGGCGACTGTCTGGGAGGAGGCACGGTATCATCCCTAATAATGGTATGCTTTGTGAGATCGGTTCTGCCAACACGTGAATAATTGAAGAGGGTCACCCGATAGCGCTGGAGGAGCTCGTCCACCTGGCGATGCTGCAGTTGAGAAAGCGCAGGGTTAATATCGATGTGTAAAGGGTGGTAGGCCTCTGCACTTCGGTCAATGACAGCGTCGCAAGTCCAGAGGCATTTCGAACGTATGTGGTACCGCAAATATGGGTCACTACAGTCCCAGGGCTTAAATGCTGCTGCTCACGGCCAAAATTCGTGAGTAGGACATCTGTTTTGACCTTTTCGAGGTGAACGACTCCCCTGGCTACAGCAAGACTGCGTTCGAAAAGCAAGATCTGTTCACTCTCCCCGACATTTCGCAGTGTCTTCGCAGCCACAGACGTCATCACACTGGAAAGTGACGGAATAGTGACATGATCACTAAGCATATGGAGTGCTGTCGGTCGCTCTAAAGCACAGTGTATTGCGTTCTCAGTCGATAAGGTCACTGACTTTGTCGGCAGGTCGATAACGGCTCCATTCTCTGCTAACAAATCTATGCCAAGGATGACGTCGTGGGAACACTGGGCAAGTACGACGAAGGTTGCTAAGTACGTTTCTTCTTGCACTGTTACCCTAAAAGTGCAGGTACGGGTAGGCTTTATCAGGCGGCTTCCGGCAGCACGAATTTGCGGGCCTGTGCAGGGTGTAGTCACCATTTTCAGAGTGGTGGCGAAAGCCCCACTCATCACATAATATTCGGCGCCGGTATCAACGAGCGCTGTCACGTCGGTTCTTTCCACTGAGATTTTCAGGTCGGCGGTTACAGCTGCGGTGTTGCGGGAATGTCGTGGGGTCCGGTCACGGCTGCGGTGCGGCACTAGCTGAATTCGTGTCGTCGGAGACCTGCAGCGCCGAGGTAGCGGATTATTGTGGGGCGCGTCGTGTCGTCGTGAAACGGTGTGACCATCCGGTTGCAGCTATGGAAGAGCTTGAGAATTAACGTCAATGAGCAAACTTCCCTCCAAAGGTTACCGTCCGACGAGGGCTAGGGGAGCGGTCCCGCGTCAGGCCGGCATTTGGACCTGTCTGCGAGGAGTATTGGGCCGCAAAAGGCGACTGTAATAGTCATAGAGCATTCCGGATGATTGAGCCAGGTACGCGTTAATAGCAGGAGACCGTTCACCACGGTGCGGCGTTCGCGCGTAGGCGCTAAACCCGGCAGACCAATTCGTCGGCAATAGCAATCGCAGAACAGGTGTCCAGCCTCGCCATAGTGAAATCACAGCGGGCGATGAACGCGAGTGTGCCGGAGATTGATTTTGCGTGGACGTACCTGAGGAGGTCGAGCGGGAAATGCTGGACGAGCGTATGCAGGGACTTCCTGGTGCTGACTGGGATGTGGACAGGTAGGTTACCTCTTCCCGAACCATTCGAGAAAGGCAGTATACTTGTGGGGGTTCTGCCGTCTAAAATAGTTTTTGCAGCTCCTCGAGTACGACGGCCCATATGGTCTCGCGGAGCACGTCAGTGCTACCAGTGTTGGCGATGGCGGCAGCAATAGCGATGGACAGCCGCTCGTAGTATTTAGATCGCATCTCTAGCGCCTTCTCAATGGTAGTGGCCTCCGTCACAAATTCCCCGATGGTTCTGGGGGTACGTCGTACTAATCCAACGAAAATCTGTTCCTTATTTTTCCTCATGAGATAGCGAAGTTTTTTTTCTTCGGACATGTTTCGATCAGCGCGACGGAATAGCCTCGTCATGTCGTCGAAGTAAACGAGGACGTTCTTGTTAGGGAGCTGAACTCTCGTCTGTAGGAGCAGCTCGGCGCGTTGTTTGCGAAGAACGGTGGCGAAAGCTCCCAGCAACTGGTCCTTGAAGGAACTCCACGTTGTAATAGTAGTCTCATAATTTTCAAACCATGTGCGAGCTGCATCATCCAGTGCAAAAAATACTTGTACAGTTTCTGGCCGTCGCCCCAGCAATTGTACTGGGCTACCCGCTAAAATGTGTCAGCTAGTCGTCCGAGTTGTCGCCTGGAAAGACTTTCAAAATGGGTTTCTCCCGCGGCTGCTGCAACTCGAAGGAGGGCGCAGTGGTATCGACCTGCATCATGCTAGGTGGTTGTGTTGTCACCAAAGGAGGTGCTAGCGAAGTTGGTGACAGCCTCGTACAAGGAAATTGCAGAGGCGCGAATTCGGGATCAAGGCCTCGAAGCCGTCGGCTACTCTGATGAGTAGGCGAATCTCGATGGTAGGAGATCCCTGAGGGCTGGAATCTCAGCTGGTTGGAGGCGATCGGAGCATGGGTTGGTTTACCCAGCGCCTGCCATCAGATATCACGGTGTGGAGACTGGTCAGGAGTCGCCGCGGGACCCAGGAGTCACAGAAGTCGCGGTGTACAGAGCGGCAGAAAAGTAACAGGCCCGCTTCAACAGGAGAACTTCAGTTTCTTCTCCTCGAGGCGACACACGCTCGCGATCAGCGCAGTGTTAAGACAAAGACGGCACTGTGTCAATATTGCTCCTGAAAGGGTATCGTTAGACAAGGCGCTGGAGCACCGTCCAAAGTGAGATTGTTTTTCAGAAGTGCCGTAAGGTGAAAGGGCCTACTGTGCCCGGGTGCATGGCTGCGGCACTCTTCTCAAGGAAAGCTTAGCAATATTTTGCTCTGAGACCAGAAGTTCCGCTAACAACTCTACGCCTCGGTGAGGAATTCAGAACTGCACGCGCATTTCATTCACGCCTCGCTACCCGAGATAGCTACTCTTACTATTATTCGTCTTCAGGGATGCAACGCACACTTCATTCCTGATATGGCGAATAAGAGGGGAGAGGGGGGAAGGCTATAATAGGTGGAACGTATTCGAGCGATCAGCAATCATTGCTACCATAGGCACACGCTTATAAATGTCAGTGTTCTAACTCTTAAGTCATTTGTCTAGCGAGCCCGGTATTCGTTATAGAAAGTTTGGCTTTAGTGAGCTTTTGTTCACTGAAGCATGTGCTTCTCATTGTAACTTTCATCGCATGTCAATACATGGCTGCGCCAAACGTAGTTCTTCAAAAAGAAGTAGCTTGTTTTTCAAAATATAATAGGAGATTATTTATTCTAATAATTTTAACCGCAGGGCTTTGACATTTTGTTAACAAAACGGAGCAGAGTACAATGAAAGCAACGTTCATTCATTTCACCCAAACTAGCGAAGTATTCTTGACTGGCGAGGGAATGATGACAGGTTTGAGACTACCAATTACCGTCAGTGAGAGCAGGAAACAAAATGTGGCAGTCGAAGGCATGGTGAGTAGGTGTGCCTTGATACTAGTAGCAGTGTTGCACATTTTAGGGTGCCACTTTGTCACATTAAACAATTGCGCAGTTAGCGAGGATCCAGTTCGTTGCTAAATGTTGCCTTTTAGCTCTGCTCCACTGGCTGTCATTGGCCGTTAGGTGTAAGTGCTTTTTTTAAGGATATGCTTAAATCGCATTTAAGGCAGGTCAAAATCACGTCAAACTTGAAGCGAAAGTTTACGAGGGAGCTGAAGCTTCGCCCGACGAGTAAGTAGGCAGAATATCGCTTTAATAAAACTTTTAATTCCGCCAACTGCAGGCAGTTTAAAACACGGAGTTTGAAAATGTTAAACGTCTTTAGGTAGTTTCAATTTGAGGAAAAAGAAAGCGTAGTATATGTCTCCCTTCTCAGTGGACAACTAAACTTGAGACGAAAGGCAGACAATTGGAGCTAGGGCGAACTGGTATGAGGCCAAACTGAATGCTGCAAAGAGAATGGTTGCGTCAGTGCTTTAAGGAAAATTTAGGTTCCGATATTTTCTACCCGTTTACTTTTCCAAACTGGGTTATGACAACGTAAACAGCCGCCGACGACAAAGCAGTTTTGGCCAAAGGAGCTGTATACGTTTCACTTGAAGAGTTATGCGTTCTGCTTACTTCTAGAATGCGTAGATCTATCGCTGTCATTAGCGCAGAGGCGACGGGGTGCCTCTCGTTCGTGCTCAGTAGTTCAGCCATAGGATGGACACCCACCTGTTAGAAACAAACTCATTTGCGTTTTTCTTAGCGTTCCGTAATTAACTGACTACTGCTCTTCTCATTATGGGGAACATTTCTGTGTGCTATAAAGCACCCAGGTAAATAACGAGCAATAAACAAATTTGAAATATATTTGGCATTTGAAGTTATGTGATGCGATTTGTTTTCAAAATCTATGATATATATGGTGGTGTGGTCGCTTAAGTGGATTGCACGCAAATGCTGGCATTATGCTGCAAGGTTACACTGTACGCATTGATGGTAAAGCAATACCCTGCGAAAGCGGCCACCGCTTTCTGGGAGTGATCACCGACAGAAATCTTTCGTGGACTTCCATATTTCATTCATGAAAAAGAGGCTGAAAGCAATTGCTCACATACATGCCTTTATTGGGGAAAAGTCAAGGGGAGCGACCGTGCGGTCGATTCTCCAGCTGTACCAAGCATTATTTGTTAGATTTCATCGGTAAAGCTTACCTGCACTTGGAAATGTCAGAAACCACAACTTAGGAATTCTACAGAGTGTTCAAGGTCATGCTCTGCGAACCTGTCTGGGATTGCTAAAATGTGCCTCTACGGCTGCTACCATTTTAATTGCTCAGTAGCATCCCATATCTACCTACCTAACAGTTGAAGCCTTGAGGGCACATTTCCGACACATCACCCGGGTTCCCTGTCATCATTTGGCCAGTCTTCCTATTACCAGTCCGCGTACATCGTTTACAAAGACCATTGATGCGCATCGCGCTATTCTGCCGTCCCAGTTTACACCCGCATCTAGACCGTCCTCTCCCTTGTGGAGCCTGCAACAACCACACGTGCTTCTTTCAATACCCGGCGTCAGAAAGAAGGTCGAGCTATCGCCGATAGAACGAAAACAAATCACTCTTAAATACCTCCATGAGTACCATGCAAATCGTATGCACGTCTACACCGACGGTTCAGTGAATGCCGTGAGTTCTTCAGGCTCCATGGTCATACCCGCAATTACTACAGAAATAAAAGTTAGGACAATTCACCATACTTCTTCAACAGCCGCATAACTAACCGCTCTACGTGTCGCTATTAGGCATATCAGTCAGCAAAGTCCTCAAAGATGGTCTATTTTTACATATTCAAAAGCTGCTCTGCAAGCCTTAAAAGCGGCTCTTCGCCGTGCAGCCTATGAGCAACTCGCCGCGGAAATACAACTTCATCACTATGCCATAAATGGAGGACATGACATCATCGACCAATGGCTTCCAGGACACAGCGGCATAGCGAGCAATCTCCGGGCGGACGAGGTCGCACGAACAGCCCACCATGACGGCGATTGTGTGTTGATTCCTTTTTCCAGGGCAGACGCGGCGGACAGGCTTCGCGCACCTGCGAGGGAACACACGCTCTCTTTGTGGAATTCTGACCAGTTTGCGAACTGCCGCTTAAAATCCCTGGACCCTGACCTGAAGCTCCCTTCCACTTGGCCTACTTCGATGTGAAGAAAATTTGCTGTGCCGCCTGTTGGTTGGTGTAGCATTTACAAACTCTTATTCTTTTGTGATAGGTATGGCAAATAGCCCTGCATGCACAAACTGCGCGCGCGACGAGACTATAGGCCACATTCTTTGTGAGTGCTCCATATACAGCGAGGAAAGAAAGTGCCTATGCCGTGCGCTGGAGCGTCTAGATGGACGGCCACTAACTTAAATTAAGATCCTAGGTCCCTGGCCACGGCGATCGTCTGCGGTGAATGCCTCCCAGGCACTGCTCCGCTTTATGAAAAGCACAGGCCTGATCGAAAGGCTATGATTTTTTTATGTTACGTGATATGACTGTGACGTGATGTGATGTGACATGTCTGTGATGTAACTGTACTGTCATCACCCATCCTTCTCTCACCCACAGCCTTTATACCCATCTAACCCTCTCCCCCAGTGCAGGGTAGCAAACCAGGTTAACCTCCCTGCATTTCCTCCTCATCTTCCTCCTCCTATATAGCTTAAAAATTAGCCAAATCAATAAAATTATCCAGCAAATTTTTTTAGTTATTATCATAAGGGAATAACATGTGGCAAAATAAAGGCCGCCTACATAACAGGGAGTATCATTTTGAAATTTTATAAATCGGCATTACGGCAGGAAATATGAGATGTCAAGGCACGCATCAGGAAGCTCATTCGATTGCTTTCTTTAAATATATGTTTACGCAACGAAGTGTTTTGAATTTTGTTCATGATTTATAAAAAAATATATATATTTCGTTATCAGGAAGAATATGAGTTTTTTTTGCAAAAATACTACTTGCGGTATTGCATTATTTTATAAATTCCCAATGTGCAAATGGCAATTCAAAGGCTTCTGGTGCGTATTTTTGGTGGTAGATATTTCTCACCACACTGCCGATTAAGAAGATATAAATAGCGGAGTCACCGCTATTGTTAACTCTCTTCCTTTTCGAAATAAAACAGTTTCTCAATTCAATAATAAAATATTAAATTTTATTTTAATTACTTCCTGTGAACATCAGGCTTGTAAGGTACATGATGTCCCTATTACCATACAATGCGCTTGAGGTTATCTCAACGGCGTACCTTCTGTACCACTTTAAAGGAAAATTTGTATCGAATAATTTTAAGTTTTCTCTGTACTTATGGGTAGAATTCCAAGGTTATCGAAATACTGAGATAAACTTTGAAGCTATGTGTGTGTGTGTGTGTGTGTGTGTGTGT
>JAJIZL010017329.1:105868-138990 GCA_023969395.1 Amblyomma maculatum | reverse complement strand
GGTAAAATGGCAATGGGGCGGTAATTCGAGATACAATGACGGTCACCACTCTTAAAAACTGGAATAGTTTTAGCTTTATTTAGCTGAGGAGGAAATAGTCCCGTTTAAAAGATGAAGTTAATAATATAAGAGAGAGGATCGGCAATAAGATGAGCGATCCATTTAATGTAAGTTGGGTGAAGGCGGTCAAGCCCTGCACTTGTTGTGTTTAGATTTAGAATACATGTTTGGATTTCCTGTGCGGTGACAGGAGATAAGAAAAATGATTCTGGGCAGCGTCGGAAAGGTGAAAGACGAGCATTAACTGGCAGCGAGGTGTGATTGCAGTAGAAAGCGTTGAATAAGTTTGCAATATCAAATGGATGGTCGTAAACGGTGCCTGACGGCATGATTATTTTTTCAATTTGTAGATCTTGGGTTTGTCTGTTTAAAAACGTATTGAACACTTTAAACTTTTGATAAAATTCGCGAAAACCCTTCAATACAGCACACTCCAAGGACTCACCAAAGGAATACATTTTAGAGCATTGCCACGAATAATAACGAATGCACCTGAAAAATGTACTAGATTTAGCGTTTTATTGAATAGCCTCCGTGAAAATCATTCACGACGCTATAGTTACGACACAATCACTCTTCGTACCGTTTTCGTGACTACTCTACCGAGTGAAACGCCATAAAATTCGGCGTTAAATCTTTTGAAACCGAACTATAGGTGCCTGGCTTCTGCTCCCATAAAACAGCGCCGCATGCAAAGCACCGAGGTTCTTACCGGACTGCATCTTTTGCGAATCATTGGAAACGCACTTGTAGGTATAGAATAGAAGAATGTTCGATAGAATATGATCTGCTAGGGTGGGAATTTCGTCGTGTGGAAAATGCGTATTTTGTTTCTTCCTCGTGAAAACGATAGACATTGCTATATAAGGTGTTCTAGGTCTGCTGAACACTTTTCCTGACAGTGGGTGCATATGTTGTGTTCGAGTGTTTTTTGTTTTCCGAGAAACCATTTTTCAATTATATGTGGTGTGTGAGCTACGTTTGTTATTACTTTGTTGAGAAATACCTCTTGTGGTCGAGTGAGTCCTTTCGTATTGTCAAACACCGGTGTGGGTGTTGCTTCATATAACCTAAGCTTGCCAACATGTTTTATTTTGGTGCGTACATTGTGCATTATCGATCCTCTTGGGCAGCCTTTATTGAGCTTTGTTTGATAAGGGTTTAAGTATATGGAGTTAGGCATTGAGTTGGGGTATGGGGCGTTGTACCTTTCCGTGATTTGATTGGTTGAATAACTTTATTTATTCAGGGTATTCTTCGCGGTTGCTTCTTTTGTGTAGCCTTCAACACTGGTTGGTGTCCTTATTCCAGGGCTCCACTTGCTTCCGCCGCCTGTAGAGCACGCTGTACTAGGCGTCGGTGATCTTCATAGCGGTCGCTGGCCAGCATTGCATCCCATTGCTCCGCACTAGGGTCTTGTATGACTTTTACCATTTTAGAGCATTTTAGAAGCACGCTCGCAATATAACCAGCCCTTCTACACAGCATTCATTGATTAGGATAAAGCATTTGACTCTGTGGAAGCTTTGGCGGTGATGCGGGCATTGCGAAATCAGGGGGTAGACGAGCCGTACATAAAAGTGCTGGAAGATATATATAGTGGCTGCACAGCAACCATAGCTCTGCATAAAGAAAGTAACAAAATTCCCATAAAGAAAGGTGTCAGGCAAGGACACACAATCTGCCCAGTAATATTCACAGCTTGCGTAGAAGAATTATTCAGAGATTTGGAATGGGAGCAGTTAGGTATAAGGGTAGATGGAGAACACCTCAGTAATCTGCGATTAGCTGATTACATTGCCTTGCTAAGCAAACCAGGGGATGAACTGCAAATAACGATTGATAACTTGAAAAATTAATATGAGGAAGACTAAAGTAATGTTCAATAGTTACGGGAAGGAGCAGCAGTTTACATTAGGTAGCGAAGTACTGGATGTATTAGGCGAATATTTCTGCTTAGGACAAGTAGTAATCGCAGATCCGGGCCATGAAAAGGAAATAACAAGAAGAATAAGATTTGGATTGAGCGTATTTGGCAAGCACTCGCAGATTATGACTAGCAGCTTACCGGTATCGCTCAAGAGGAAAGTATACAACTGTTGCATCTTACCAAGATACTTTGTTGGGCGAGTTGGTACTTATTCATTATTAATATAAACAGCGCGAACAGCGCGGGCAAGAGTTTTGAAAGACAAGTGAAGAGAATTGCAAAGGCCGGTTATCGGGAGTCAGTTATTATTGAGGCCAGTTGCCGGGTACTGAAGAACCTTAAAAGAACGCACAGACCTAAATCCCTGCCCAGCATGGGTGAAAGGAAGAGGAAGGTTGCAGTGGTACCATATGTGCACAGGATTTCGCATGGCCTCAAAAATGTAGGCAAGAGGTATAATGTGGACGTCGCACTGACCGCCCCGCTCAAGATGAAGAGGATCTGCCCGGCTGTTCAAAGGGAAAGAGAAGCGAAGAAGCAAGAATGTTGGGTGAAACATAGAAACCCATATGTTGGATGCAAGACAGGTGTTGTGTATAGGCTTACACTCTCTCGTGGAGCCAGTTATATAGGACAAACCAGACGGTGTACTAATAAGAGACTACAGGAACACTGTAACAACTTGGAAATTGGAAAGGACAAAACGTTTCTGGTATCCCATTGCCAGTCATGTGAAATAATGAAGAAGGAGAAGAAGAAGTGCACTCCTAAGTTTGACAGTGTTAAGATTTTATATCGTCACAAAGAGAAGATAACGAGAGAGATAGTGGAATCGTATTTTATTACAATGGACAATAAGTGTGTCAGCAAGACGTCTCTTGCTCTTTCTAGCAAAGAGGTGTCTTTTTTAAGTGATTTTTTAAAGTAATTTTTTATGCAGCAGGTGAACCCAGGGGTTGTTTCATGTGACTGTTTCGTTTTCTTCGTGTTTGTTTTTCTGGGCCTTGGAGTAAATGGCTTAGGCTTAGTTGTGAGTCAGCGCATGTACTGTGGCTTTCTTGTTTCTTGTCCCTTGTCTTCGTGTTCGCGCTGTTTATATTAATAATGTTGCATCTTACCTGTACACACCTATGGGGCTGAAACGTGGAGGCTAACCAAGAGGGTAAGGGTTCTACTTAGGTTTAGGTCAACCCAGAGAGATATGGAAGGAAAAATGGTAGGGGTAACAATAAGAGATGGGAAGCGTACAGAGAGGGTCAGAGAAATAACTCAAGTTACCGAGTTACCGACCTTCTAGTGGAAATTAAGAAGAAGAAATGGGCATGGACAGGACATCTAGAGCGAAGAGAGGATAATTGATGGTCGCTTAGGGTAACAAAATGGATTCCAAAGGAAGGAAAGTGTAGCCGGGGGCTGCAGAAAGTTTGGTGGGAGGATGAGGTTAAGAAGTTCGCAGGGGTGAAGGGGTTGCAGCTAGCACAGAACCGGTTTAATTGGTGAATTATGGGTGAGGCCTTCGTCCTGCAGTGGGTATAGTCAGGCTGATGGTGATGATGACTTTTACCACGTTATTCTTTTGGAACGCCCATGTTATATGATACACCGTGGGTGTTTCACCACACCACGGGCATAAGTGTGGATATGCCGTAGGGTTGATAATGTTGCGTACGTACAGATTCGGGAACCTCCCTGTCTGTAGTTCTCGCCACATACTCACCTCTTTGTTGAAATCTTTATGTGGTGGTGCGTATCTACGTCTCGTCCCCCCCCCCCCTTTAATATGCAATTATCGCCGAGTACTCGCAAAGCGCCGGCGTAGGTTCCTCGAGATCGGAAGGTCCGAGAGCTCGGAACCGGACATATCCTGGAGCTACCCGACCCGCCTTTTGATTCCCTGCCATTCCTGCCTGTCCCGGCATCCATAAGATACTGTACTGTATAAGCCTGATTCCTCCTTCAGCGTTTTTATTTCATCAAAAGCCGCCCCAAGGAGTACGCGCATGGCTGCCTTGTGCACCTTGCTGTCTCTAAAATTCCAGCAAGCCATTTGAAGCTCGGTTAGAATTGTTATGATCGTCTTTTACGAAAGCCTTCGGCCACCGCTAGAGCTATGGTGACTTCTTCCGCTTCCGTTACAGAGCCGTGTATGATCGATGCACTTGCAACCTCCTTGTGTCTGGAGTTGACCACCCTCGCAACTGCATTCTTTCTGGCCTTCTCGTACTTGGCTGCGTCCGCATGCATCACTCCTTTCTTCTTCTCGAGACTTCTTTCCAAAGCATTCACCTTTGCCTCGCTTCTGTCCGCGTGGAGCCGAGGGTCCACGTTTCTTGGCACCGGGGCTACCCTTATCACCCTGCATGTACCATCTGAAATGTTGCACATTCCTTCACCATCCCGCAGTTGTCACCGGTACCCTTACCTTTTTAGAAGGGCCCTTCTAGTCATATTCTGGGTGCGTCGTATCTTCTGCATGTATAGCAGGGCTTCCTTATGTTTTTCGAAAGTGTTATGGAGCCCCAGAGCTAAGAGTTTCTACGTTGACGTCGCTTCGGGGAGGCCTAGCGCCGATTTTATCACGGCCTCCGCTTGGATAGTTTCAGAGTGGTTGAGAGCATGGTAAGGCAGGCTGTATGTCACTCTGCTTTCCACCAGACTCTTTACCTGCCTGATGGTGTCTTCCTCCCTTAGCCCATGGCTTCTCTTTGTTACTCTATCATTTTCGCTACCTGTGACGTCACCGTTTTTAGCAGTGATAGGTTCTGGGTTCTGCGCTGGTTCGACTGCATCCACATCCCCAATATCCGCACCATGTTTTTTTCTGGCATTTCTGCCCCGTGCAGTAGTACCTTGAGACCCGGTTCTGCTGTGATCTGCACTTTTGTTCTGCTGCCTCTCCAAATTTTTCTGTCGAGCACGACAGCCCCCGCGCAAGGACGTACTCTACCACGCAGGTGGCTTCCGCTTCCAGGCTCTCCTCTTTCTCTCCGAGGAAGTCCAAATTAGTCCAAATTGTTATATCGTCCGCATACATCGCATGACCATTTCCGTCAATTTTCTTAATTTTCTGGCCAGTCCTATCAAATAGCAGCAGTGACATGACTGACCCCTGCGGCATGCCATTGTTGGGTACGCGGAACGTTTTCGATTGAATTTCGCCCAGTCGCAGCGTGGCCATCCGGTCCGACAGGAACGCTCTGACATAGTCGTGGATCTTCTCACAGCCGAGCTTCTCAAGCCCTCCGACGACTGCACCATGGCTCACGTTGTCAAAAGCACCTTTGACATCTAGAGCCGTGACGACGCCCTCGTTTGCCTTCGTCGCGTTCTGGATGTCCTTCTCTTTTAGCTGTAGCAGGACGTCTTGAGCTTATAGTTTCGCTCGGAAGCCGAACATTATTTGAGGAAATAGATTCTTGTCTTCAGTGTAATTCTGTAGCTTTTCGGCTACCACCCGCTCATAAAATTTGCCGATACAGGACTTTAGTGAGGTCTGTCTTATTTTTTCTATTGCCAATTTATTTTCTGGCTTGAGGTTCATGACCACGTCCGCGTGCCTTCATTCCTCCGGCACCGCATCATCCGCCCAGTCCTTGTTCATCAGATGTGTGAGCGCTTGTATCGTCTCGTCATTCAGGTTCCTAATGAAAGCGTTGTTAATCTTATCCGCCCCCGCGGCTGTGTTCTTTAGAGCCTTTCTCACCACTGCATAGACCTCCTCTTTGGTGATGGGTCTATCCCGGTACTCGTTGTCTTTCCTCAGTAGAGCGTGTCCTTGGCTCCAGGGTGCACTTTGTCTCCATAGTATTTGAGCTTCACCTTCTCAACCAGCTCTTCATCTGTGCGTTGTAAGATGTGCATCAATTTGGCCATAGCCTTACCGGCTTCCGTTTTTGTTTTTTGGGGATCTATCAGTGCCCTCAGTATACACCACGTCTTGGTCGTACATAGCATCCCATTGAACGAGTTGCTAAACTGTTTCCAGTTCTGCTTTGCTTTCTGCAAGCCCACCCGCTTGCGCCGCCACAGCATGCGCGGCTGCGTTTTTCCTGTCCGTGCCAGTATGTCCCGGTGTCCATATAATTTAATGTATTTTCCAACTTCCCGCATTCGTTGCAGTCTCTTTCTGATGTCCTTGGCCACTGCGTCGTCTGTAGTTGGTGCCGTCATCTCTGTAATCGCTGCATATTAGTCGGTTAAAATTCGATATTCATTGATATTGTTACGGGAAATATTCACAGTACGGCAGTTCTCCACACCACTGAGGATGATCACAGCACAGCACTCGCACAGCAAAGCACTCGTCTGCGTTTTCTTCTTCTGGGAGTCTGTCGCACTTCTTTTTCGTCAGCACGGCCAGCGAAACCACAGTCCCAGTGCGTTCTACGTTTGTGAAACAGAACGTGCATAATAGGGCTTCAGGCGGGACACATGTACTATTTCAGAGGATGGCGCTCTGGACGAGGATTTCGGAAGCACAGATTCAACTTCGTATGTGACGTCTGTCACGGGGCGCAAAACTCGGTAAGGGCCTGT
Organism: Amblyomma maculatum; assembly: GCA_023969395.1. Lineage (NCBI taxonomy): Eukaryota > Metazoa > Arthropoda > Arachnida > Ixodida > Ixodidae > Amblyomma > Amblyomma maculatum. The sequence goes on along the minus strand of JAJIZL010017329.1, from coordinate 132,464 downwards.
GTAGCGGGGCAAAAGGTTTTCACACAAGCCCACGCGACGGCACGGGAGCCACAGCAAGACGAGCGACCCAGGAGGGTAGTGGACATCACGGTGGCGACTGTTGTACCGGAACTTTTGAGAGTCTTGGGATGCAGAGAGTCTGGCATGAGCTATCCGGCGGGCATCATGAGCGCGGGCTACGGCATCCCTGGCATAAGTACTGGTGGCGTCTGCCGCGGGTAGTGAGGTGTCGAAGGGCAGTAACGGGTGTCGGCCAAATAACAGATAAAATGGGGAGTATCCAGCGGTAGAACGGACTGATGAATTGTAGGCGAATGTCACAAAGGGTAGATGAACGTCCCAATCCCGGTGGTCGTCAGATACATACATGGACAGCATGTCTGTGCGGGTACGGTTTAGGCGTTCCGTGAGGCCGTTGGTATGGCGGTGATAGGCTGTGGTGAATTTGTGACGGACGGAGCACGAACGGAGAATTTCGTCAACCACTCGCGACAGAAAGCAGCGGCCACGGTCAGTTAGTAGTTCACGAGGGGTACCATGATGTAGAATCCCGTTTTCTAGGAGGAAGTCAGCGACGTCTGTGGCGCAGTTGGTCGGGATGGCTCTGGTAATAGCATACCGCGTAGCATAATCGATGGCGACGCCGATCCATTTGTTTCCTGAGGCGGAAACTGGAAAGGGCCCGAGAAGGCCAAAACCTACACGGGAAAACGGGTCAGTAGGTATGGGGATCGGCTGCAAATAGCCTGAAGGCAAAATTTTGGGCTTCTTTCGACGCTGACACATTCCCATGCGGCAATGTATTGCTGGACGGAGCAGTAGAGCCCCGGCCAGTAGAAGCGTCGACGCAGGCTGTCGTATGTGCGAGAGACATCCAGGTGGCCAGCCGTTGGAGCATCATGAAACTGGTCAAGGATGGTGGAACGCAGATGTTGAGGAACGACGAGCAAAAGGTCTGCGCCGTCTGTTCGCATATTGCGTCGGTATAGGGTGTTCTCGTGGAGTACATATAAGGCAAGAGATGGATCAGGTCGGTCGCAGGTCAGACGGAGGTTAAAGGAATGGAGCAAAGGATCTAAGTGTGTTTCGTCGGCAATGTTAGAAAAGGCCGACACAGACAAGACACATGCGTCATCGCCAGAGTCGGTAGGACTAGGGGAGTCGACGGGATGACGTGACAAGCAGTCTGCATGACGACAGCAGGTGCGGCGGCAGTAGATGTTGCAGCGTCAGTAGTCATAGTGGTGTTAATGATGCGTCGGCCACTGCGGAGATCCACCTTGGGACGGGGATCGAAAGATTCACCTCCACCAAGAGATGTTACGGGAAATATTCACAGTATGGCAGTTGTCCACACCACTGAGTATGATCACAGCACAGCACTCGCACAGCAAAGCACTCGTCTGCGTCTTCTTCTTCTGGGAGTCTGTCGCACTTCTTTTTCGTCAGCACGGCCAGCGAATACCGCTCAGTAACAATATTATCATTTTTAGCTGCAGCTATCGCAATGATGTTTATGGCTCCCCATGTGGCAAGCAACTCGGCGTGTAAAATTGTTCCTCCAGGTAGGTGGCAGTGTGCTGTTCGTTGTGTTAGGGCACTGTCACACACACACCCATGCCACACCCACCCTTTCATTTTGAATTGCAGCGTGAGTGTAGATGTCTACTGTATTCAGCGGTCTTGTCAGGGCTGTTCTTTGTTCTAAAGGGCGCCTAGCAACCCTGTTCCACCTACTAATAGGTCGTTGTGGCTTTAGTGCGACTACCGGCGCCTCCCACGGGGGTGAAGTGTCTATCCCCAGGGGCCTCGGATCAGTGTTGATTCGGTTGTCCCATGAAATGATCTGCTTCCCGTGGGTCATGTTTTCTAGTCGGCATCGCATTATTTTTGCTTCTCTTGTATTGTCTTGTATGGGTGGTATGCTAACCAGCTTAAGCAGCTCTTCATTCCTCGTGTGCTTAGGAAGCCCAGTAATGGTGCGAAAAGTGGCCCTGTGTAGATTTTCGATGTCTTTAATGTCGCGATGAGAAAACTTACACACAGGTGCCCCGTACAGAATCCTGCCGACAGCAACCGCTCTAGACAGTGATTGGCACGATTTTTGCCCGGCTCCACCGTACTTGTTTGAAATCCGGCGAATCATATGCAACATCGGAGTCCAGTTACGTTGCAATGTACGAATTCATTTATGAGGACTGTTGCAACTAGAAATCTGTGCCCCTAAGAGTTTTGTCTGCCCGTTTGCAGACGGGATGTTGTGTTGTCCGAGACACAGTGTAATCTTCTTTTTGTCGCTTGTGGAATTCTTGCCATGTATGCTTATGCATTTTGTCTTTTCAGGCAACAGCTATAGTCCCAATGCTTCTAAGCTGTGAGTAAGGCTGAAGATTGCTGCTTGTCGCTCGGTCTGCACGATCTCTTCATTCGGATAGTCCGCTGCTTGTGTCCTTATAGTGACATCACCTGCGTAGATGGTGAAGCGGGCCGAAGTATCTTTTTAGAGCGCTCCTGCAACGTGAGGTACGGCCAGGTTAAATCGCAAAGTGCACAGGAAGAGCACTGGGGCACGCCCCTATCCAAGTAATAGGTTGTGGGGCTCCACATTAAAGCTTTGCCATGAAGCCTAATAGGTCTGCTTTGAAGGAAGCTACATATCCAATTCTATGCTTTTTGGTAGGAATATCTATTTGCTCATTCTTGTAGGATTACCTTTTAGTTTACATTGTCGAATGCTTTAAACAACTGTTTTTCAGTGTAAAATGTTCACCTTTGGTTGATGGAAAAGAAAGGCGCTGTATTGTCACACTTGCCCTGTGGACACCTGAACCGAGCACTAAGGGAAGGGAGGAAAGTGGGAGTGAAAGTTGAAAGAGGGAAGGGGGTGCCATAGTGGAGGTCTCCGATGTAATTCGACCACCTGGGAACATTTGACGTGCACTGACATCGCACAGCACACGGACGCCTCTTCGTTTGGCCTCCATTGAACATCCACCTACTACCCCCAATATTGCCGATGTGGGGCTTATTGCAGTTATTTCAGGTGGCCACAACGGACCGAGCTGGGCAGCACAAGGACGCATCAAATTTCTCCCGCTTCTCTATGGCCGAAGTATGGCACACAGTTATTTAATACGCAATACTAAAGCGCTAGCTTTATAGCCCCATTACGCGAAAATCTGGTCGTCGGCGTGTGGGCTCAATGATAGCCAAAACGATGTCAGGTGTACAACAAAACAAGTGTTACATATAATGCGGATTTCCCTTTCTGAGTACAACTTATTAAGCGAAAGCCTTTCAATGCACATAGTGAACATCTCGGGTCGGCGAGGTTTGAATGCGAGATGCGTCAGCGAGATTCCGCGAGTGACAGATATTGCGCCTTCCTTTTCCCGTAAATCAATTACAGAATGCCGGTGAACATTGATACCTCAAATTATTTTCCTTAAAAACTGTAAAAAATATTGCATTTGAAGCGGGCTGCCTTATTTTTGATCTACGAGAGATTTCTTGCGTGAAACCCACATTCAGGCAGAATCTGGCTTCAAATGGTACCCTTGGGGTCAGGATGTAGAAATATGGTCTGAGTTAGTCCTAGCAATGCCGATATCAAACCTAAGTAGCGAAAACACAAGCAAGACTAAATACAGCTTCATCACTTTTGCCCCATCGGGGACTGACGCAGGTATTATTATGGTGGCCCCTGCGCCACTTGCCTTTATGGAACTACTGGGGTTCTACATAATGAGAACGCGGAAGCATGCTCCAGCCCGTCTCTTCTACAGAGTTTCATATAGAATAAGGAAACATTGTTTGCTAAGCGTAACCTATGATCTTTGTTTTATATTAGACCTAAACATTTTGCACTCGTTGCGGATAATCTACAAAACGGCGCGTCCAATTTTATAGCGAGGAATGAAAAATTGACCTTAACGCTTTTTTATATTTCTTGCCATTAACAAAAGGAAAGTTGATGCCAGGAACCATTGTCGTTCAGATCTCGTGACAAACAGGCGCGTTCCAGCTTTTACATATTCTTTTGTTCGTTAGGGGAGTCACGCCCTTGAAATCAAATTTTTCCTTAAGTTTCTTTAAGGCTCTTCCAATTACGCCAACTCCTTTAACTAGAACCCTATACATAAGACAGGTGTTAGGATCGCTGCTTCGAAAAAGCTATTCGCTGACCATTTTAACATAAAACGCGCACACTCATTGAAGTATACATTTAAAAAAGGTGCATTGTTGTATTATAGTGTAGGTGGCGAGTACAAATTTCATATTGACACTTGTAAAAATCATTTCAGGTCAATTTAAAAAGTTGCTAGGAGGTTTTGAAGGCTAGTATATATATTGCAGGACGACCAACGGATTGAAAACGTAAATATGCTACAGCATTACTCTCTGTTCCCCTTGCATAGCGGTCCTGGCCACTGCTCCGGCCCAGCTGGAGGCGAGAAAGTCATGCGACGCTTGTGCGATGTAGTGACGACGCTGGAATGGTTGTTTACGGTGTTACGTTTTGTAAGCGCCTTACTCTTCGCGCGTGAAGGCCAAAGTTTGCTTTACGTAGGTGCCGAGGACAATGGCTTTCTGGATATTTCAAGAACCAATATCCTTGCTACTAATAGAAGGCAGAAATCTCCATATGCACAAAGGCATCTAACAATAAAGTTTACTGAGGTGATTATCGAAATCTACATAGCCAGATTACTGCTCAATAATATTAACGTCTTTGCCGATTTCTCCTGACAATGATGATCATCCGCCTCACTTGCTGTGTACAAGTATAATCAACTTTTTAAGTTAATGACTCGGTCCTTGAAAACCTTCCATATGTAAACGTAGGTAGAATTCAGTCACTATACCATAAAGACCAGCAGGCAGAAAATTGGTTTCATTGTCATAAGCCTTTCAAGGCAAGTTATAAATATCCGTACCATAGATGTCACCACACATAATGCCCTCTTTGCTGCTTACGGTTCTAACTGCAACGAAATAATGTTTGAATGTTTTATTAATACTGTACTTGATATGAATAGCTAAATGTGTTCACAACCTAATAATTGCAATTAGGTTCAGAGAAATTACCAGACATTGATTTGACTTAGGCGAGAACAGCGCAGCTTGTGAGAGATATTAGATCTGGGTCTGCTACTCTGCCTTCATTTCGATGCCGCTACTTGAAACTTTCGACAAAAGTGGAAGTAGGAAAAGAAGTGAAAGCTTTAAAAAAACAACGCCAAAAAAAGTTCGCGTGTTCCTTGTGGCATCCGATAAAGTGATGCACTTGATTCTGAAAGTGCAATAAGCTGAAGTCCAAGTATCAGCCATGTGCAAGAACATCAATGATGAATTTCAAACCGATTCAAAAGCTGAGCTTAATTTGACTCTGCGACATCGCATGATTTTTTCCCAAAATGTTACGTGTTTAAATGAATGCGAAACGTGGTAGCCTTCTTTTTTAAACCTATTTTGTTGCAACATAATAACGCCGCTATATTCAAGGTCTCGAAATGTTTGTCGTAGAGACTGGCATGCTGAAATAGCGCTGTAATTCCATATCAGCGAATGATCATGGCCTTCCAGACAAATAATACCAACAACCTAAGACAAAAATACACTCTATCCTTCTCATTTCCGACCTAAAACTTCTTACATCTACTAAAGGCAATATCAATACAGAGCGCTACCGCACTGATTTTTTTGTATTACAGGCGGAAGAGCAGAATACATGATTTGCCAAAACAATTGCATTTCCCTTCGATGAAGATGCAAGCAGTTGAGATAGAATTGATTTCGAATTTTCACTCTCTGTACACAACCAGCTGTTAAGTGCGGGTTTAGAATCTGAGAAATATTGGAGGAAGCTTGTAGATACATTATAAAAACATCGTTTATTGCACCCTTTTTCCTTATAGCGACAACCCGCAGTCTCAATGATTTACCCTAGATTGTGTGTTCAGTTACAGGGATTGCTCCCTTCGTTGAGGACCTTGTCTTTTTTCAGCATATTGCATTCACTATCCTTTCCTGTTGAGCCACTTGTGAACTCCGTGGGCAACAGCACCTTGAACCACTCCACGGGCGATGATAGGCCAGATGTATTCTGAAGCTTCGTCACTCAGACCTTCTTCCGTAGTTAAAGCTTTCAGCACTTCGATAAGCTCTTCCTGTGATTCCTTATCTGAGGAGATTTCCTTTCCTTGCAGAAGCCTGCCAAGTGTTTCAAGGCTCTTTCCAGCCTTTTCCCGAACTTCAGCTTCAACTTCTGTAAATGAAAAAATATATATATAGTTTTTGTGCAAATAAAATGGAATGTAATAAGGCTTCATTTTTACGTGAAATATAACAAAAAGGTATTTTCTTTTCCAGTTTAACATTTAGTGTCATGCTTGTACAGGACATGCAGAACCTGCTTGTCTACCTTCGGGCACCTTATTAGTTTTTGTTAGTACTGTTGTTTCAAGTAATGTTCATGCAACATAAATAAAGTCGGCAGTAAATCTGGGAAAAGCAGCTGAATGAGACAAAACGAACAGAAACGAATTTAAACCTTTTGAAAGAGCTGGCCTCTGCACAGTGGGCTCTGGGACTCTGAAGTATAAAAATGAATTTCACATATTAGCGATGTGACGATGACAAAATAGGTTACTCGAGACGGAATAATATAATTGCCACTCACACAGAGGCTCCATCTTCATTCGAAGCGAGGAAAATGAAAAAGAAAAGAAAGCATGTTCGAAATCACTTATTCTGCCTCTTGGAAGAAGCACGATGTAAAAAGTCTTACATGGTTGAAATGATTAACTATTATACGCGATAGTACTTGTGGCCCTTAGGCTAAAAGATATTTACGCAGCAAGATCTTAAAAATGGTACAGATATGACATCCTCCTCATCACTTTTGTTTGCGCTCAGGCTTGCTCTGCAAAACTTGCTCCTTTTGTTATCAGGCAGTTCAGTTGTAAGCATATCCCATTTTGTAACGTTAACATTCTGTTGTAAATCCCATCAACTTAAGGCATTTTCTTGTTTAGAACATGAACATAGTTTTACTGAGTTACGAAGCCTCCAAACAAAACAAAATTAGACCTGCTACTGAATGGGAAAAATTGAGGGCGTTTGGGGACATGTGTGGTAGTATTTCTGGCTATATACACTAGACGGTACATATATCCGGCGATAATGTTCACTGCTGTGCTGACCTTTAAAGCCACATTAAGTAACATCCGCTTTGACCATAGCTAGATATATATTCGAACCGCTATCGTCAATACGAAAATTTGAAGGGGTGTGGGATAGCTCTCTTTATACTCACAGGCCACCGCAGCAAGAGAAAGGAGGGTCAGCCACAGGGAGGCCTTCATGATCAAATTAGGCTGTTCAAAAGAAAATAAGAAAGGCTTTCAAAATTTTCTTTTCAAAGAAACGTTGGGTGATATCATTATAAATGCTGACAAAAATACTCTACTTAAGAATACGTCAATTTATCATCAATTAAACGACATGAGCTAAACCACATTCTGGTTCCCAATCCAAGCTATTTCTTTTGTTTATTAGTTCAGCTGTATTAAAATGGTAAGCATATTTAGTAGCAGAGCTTATTACACTCCTTGAAAAGAATATAGCGACACAAGCCTCTTAGAGCATCTTTACCAACGCCGTACTAGGTAACTCCTTTTGAAAATCATTATCAGGATAGCAAAAATCCTATTTAAAACGGTTATTGTATTATTTTTCCGTGTTTATTTAAAGACGTGCTTATATCACGTCTGTGCAATATTAAATTGGTTGTCATCACGGCTTTAAACGTTAGGGGAACAATTACAATATGAATTATCAAAATTCGCATAACGAAGCATCAATTCCGCTTTTCTGAAAATAAGACGACTGTTTTGAAAATATAAAATTAACAATAGAACCAATTCCTACCAATGTGGGTCAGGAGGACGATTTATGTGGAGTGAAGAAAAATGAGGTTTAAATGGCGTGTGCCGTATTAGAGTCACGTCTGCATCCCCTGCGAAAATGAGAGCTAAAGATGCTACTCACCAGAGGTAGATTCGTCTGACCAAGACAAGCTAAGATCTGCGGTCATATTTCGATTCCTCTTATACCCTGAGCATAGGGAGATTCACACGCAACACAATGCCGGTTGGGATTTTCCTATCTGAGTGAGATAGCAGCAGCGCTTTTATCTGTCAGCTTTGTTGTTTCCGAGAGGTGCGCAAGCACTTCGTGCCACGTGCTTGAAAGGTGTATAGGCCACCAGACACTATGACCGCGGGTAATCACTGCGGTAGAGTCAAGTGTTGGGGACTTTATCGCCACTTTTGTTTGCTGAGATGATTTTCCGGGAATGAACATACATTGACAGACGCTTTCGTCACCTGCAACTGCTGTTTTCTTTATCAAGGATCCTTTAGGCAGTGTAACACGGGTACTAAACCTTTGGAAACGAGGCGATTATTCTTCTTGTCAAAGAGGAAATTGATGCCTTCGATGGCCTTATAGACCAATACCTAATGCAGTGGAGATCGCTCTCAGGGCAGCACACCTGAGTGACGCTTGGATTCTAAAAGAAAGCAAGTTCCTGCTTTATTGTACGCAGCCGACACCCAGATTTATTTCCACATGAACACGGTAATTTTTTTTGAAAACGCGATAGCGTACAGAAACCTTCCTTTGCGCATCTGCACTGCAATTCGTGAAAGTTCCTTGATTTTGACAAGAATGGGGGAGGTGAATTGCTTCTGGAATGTTACAAATTAGGGACGCTCTATAAAATATTCAGGTCACCTTTGTACGTGGAGTAGACAACGCAAATCGGAAGTATATCCTCGTCATCGGTTACGAATTCCCCGATTATTGTGTCCGATGTGATCGCTATTAATGTGCAATTGCTTTCTGATGGTTTGCAATAAAAGCCTACTGCATCTAACAGGTAAGTGGGTGACATGCCCGCAACACAACTCCAAAGTTCCCTCGCTCCTTTGTTCAAGCGTCCTCACATTTTGCAGGATAAGTTCTAATAATTCACGACCATGACTCGAAACATTTATTTCGACTTGGGTTTGGCGCTGCTCTGCGTTTTAAGGAATTTGAAGACCATTACTAGGCAATTCCCATAGAACATTTTCTTATCACCAAATCTAATTAAATGAAACTGCTGTCGTTTGCATTACTGTAGTTGACGTCTGCACGACATGTAGCAAACATCATCTCAAAACACAATTGTCTGTTGTAATTGTTGTGTGCTGAAAACATAGCCAAAAGTAGAGTAAATGTAGGTGAACCCTGTTATGTTGTACGCAGCATAGTTTTATTCTTCCTGCAGCAGCCTTGTTTGCTGCATTATATGAAAGAACAAGGGCGTTAATTAAAATTTTATTGACAAGGCTGCAGGAGCGTACAACGTATCAGATAAGCACTTTTGGTCTCTCAGGACTGATTTCTGTCGGTAACGGAGGAAGCGCGTTGCATGCTGTATCAATCACATGCATTGTTCGCAGCGAGGCAACGAATTTTGCCAGCCTTTTAAAATGAGTGGTCAAGCGAAAAAAATTACCTTCTTCATCTGCATACGCAGCTGCCTTAAAGGATGCCACAGCGACGGCCTTTTTTCGCTTTGGACACGTTTCTGTCCGCTTCCGCACGTGTGCCTCGATTTCCATCGACTGCACGGACTTCCAGGTACGTTAGGCCCGTCGTTGACCAGTTGTATGTTCTCTTAGCGCAAAATAAAAAAAAAATTCTTATTGCACCTTCCGTGCACTTCCAATGGCACATTTTATCGTAGCCGGTATTCCGGTTCTCATGCCTGTGCATCGCTTCGGGTAATAGACGATGTTTCTTGTCACGGTTATACAGGGGATGCAGAAAAGCCCTCCGACGCGTCTTTAGCCATCACCGACGTTGCTACCATAAAAAAAAAAAGAAAAAAACGAGTGGGGAACCCCTGTTGTTTTTGAGATGCCCCGTCTCGCAATGAGTCACCGACTAGCCCGCAACAATTGTATATTCGATGTTATTTCTCCTACGTTACGCTTCTTTCTCAGCAGTCATTAAGGGTTACCGAACAATCATTTTGGGAAAGGTGGTTCCGAATTGTGTAAGAGCTTGTCATATTTGCAATAAGCTTACGAAACAGTTAAACATCGAGAGATTTTACTCGCTCTGGCTCATCAACAAGAATTTCATACACTACCACAGCCACAGATTGTAAGAATGACTCACGGCTGATGGACCCATAATCTCCTTTGCGCCCCAATACTAATATGAAAATGACTTTGGGGCGCTTATAGCGCTCAAGTTTACGACGTCTCGTTAGTTAGAATGAAAGTCGCGAATATTGTAACTACTTAGCACATGCTTTAGCACATGCTTTTTGTTTAGTTTGTAGCGCAATGAAAAAAGCCTTCCCACATCAAAAGCAGCAACTCGAATCTGACGCGAGCGTCTGATCCGCTGGTTGAGGATGTTAAGGGTAAAAAATAGTGGTTTCGCAGTGGCGGCAGACAGGAAACACTTCCTGTGCACAGGCCGTTAGCACTGTTAACAATCTACCACTTTCGCCACTTGAATCTGGCCGTGTTCTATGTTTCTTTGCTCAGTTTGCTCGCGCAAATCTTACTGAACAGTTCATTTCGTGAACCGAAGTAGCCACGAAGCGGTTTTAACTTCAGTTGCATTTCTGAGCAGACACGCCACTACGAAAAATATTTAGTGGCCTCTGCCCTTCTCGCTCTAATTGACTTGACTGGTAAACTCATTATACAAATAACCTAATTGTTATTAGGTCTTCAAGAAAAGGAACCAGTTTATTGCATGATGTTATGCTTCTGCTAGCTTCATTTCACTGTTACAACTTGTAAAGTCCATCATGTGAGCTTAACTATTTTTTGTTGCCATTTCAATAGTACCCTGGTACAAGAACTATAGGTAACCAATACATTAAAATACCGAAATGTCGATGTCCAGATAAGCTTGAAAACGGCAGCGCACGCAGCCCCTTTTATTATTCTCTCTTTGGCCTCCAAATCCAAAAGATCTTCGAAACAAACAACGCCTAAGCAACAAGGTCTCAATTCGAAGGTGTAGATAATTATGACAACCAATTGACAATAATGCTATGAAGAACATGTCAGTTACGTAATTATTTTACAGCTGGGATAGAACACTCGCGCTTGAAAATGCTGAAATTCCTCAGAAATGCTGCTTAGGCTCTGCGAGATGCCTAAACCGGACACTAAAGAACACCTTCGTTTATCTGCAGCCCTGTTGCAGATGGACATTTCTATGTTTACAGGGCTCTACCCGCTAGTTACATGATAGCTTGTTCTTGAAGGACCTAAAGCTGCCTGTATAGTACTCCGTAGCTAAGCATTCAGACTGGCCTATTCTTTCAAGACATTTGTTTTCGAACCCAATAAACAATAAATGTTACTTATAATTACTGGTAATTATTTGTCTTTTAGGATGAGAAAACTTCTGCGCATTAGGCTCCGCCATTGAAAACAGTCCTCAGCTGGGTTGGGATAGTTAAGACACTCCTTTCGTCATTGTACTTTCTAATAAGGCACTCGGTATTTCTATATTTTAGAAAGAAAAGGAAAAAAAAAATAGTTGTGCGGGGAACATCTAAGAGAAAAATGGGCGTCAAAGCCAACATATTGTTAGCAGATCTTGGGCCAACATATTATTAGCAGACCTTGGGGTTCTACTTTTTTGCTCGAAAATATTTGGTATAACTTAAACTTTTTAGCATTTGTTATAAATAAAGTTGTTCTAGAAGGACAGTTCCAACAAACACTTCAACCTTCCCCTTCCCTACTTCTAAAAACAGCCAAAATTCGAGCCATGCTAAACACGTTCCGAGTCACAATAGTTTCTGAACACAGTTTGATGGGCCTGGAGCAGGTGAAGGAAATAAAAGCTCAGATATATTATTCTGTGATCATACTAGTAGTATATCTTGCAGTTAAAAGCTTATATATATTTACAAACGTTCTGCACATATATATGTAACCACATTTCTAGACATCCTTCCTAATACTCTGGTGGGAGAAACGATATACTGCCCGAAACATAAATGCACCTTGTTTGCCAGCTAGAAAAGGTGAGTCAATGAGAATGACCAAACGCAGCCCCCCCAAAAAAATGTACACTATAAGGAGCTTGAGTAGAGACAACTTTAATCATAGCGGGGAATCACGAGGTATTGCTGTAGTCGGCTTTGGACTGCATGAAAGTTTAGTCCAAGCATGTACAGCAACGAGACACAGTTGGCGCGATAAATGCGTACATGACGGCTTACCCTCTTTTCCTCTGGTGCCTTCAAAAAGGTAACAAGGGTTTAACTTGAAAATAGGCTTCATACCTTTGGATAATAAAACTAGGCTTGCAATATAAAGCATCTAATTACATGGAAAAAAGAACAATTTTAATACTTTTTGAAAGACTCCTAACATAGCGCAGGCTCCTTCTTTAGTGAAATAGTCTAGACCGCCAACCTGATAAGTGACGATTGTGCTTTGTTCCTGATATACATACAGTCACGAGTAAAAATGTGCAGGCCAGGAACTTGTCTCGAATTATTTAGTAGAGATGAAGGCATTGCTTTAGCGAATAGGCTGAAATTTTGTGTGTCTGGCGCCCTCTTCATACCGCAGTTTATTATTTAAATTCATCATCATCCTGTAGCCTATATCAACATGCAAAATATATATGCCTTGCGACTTTGGGTGACTACATTGCTTAATTTTGTTGCTATGCTCGTATCCCAGGAAGTAAATCTGATCTACAGTTTTATTGCGAAAGCAATACTACGCCAGGTTTCGAGCCTTCAGCATAGCGTGTCCGGTAATTACGCTTTACACAACGGGACTACTGACGTCATACCAGCGCGAGAGCTGGCCTATCAAGTCGCCTCTCCAGCCTGGCGTGGCTCCTAGCCACGCCGGGCGTTTCGCGCTTCTCCCACTAGGTGCGCTGTAGTCTAACAGGTGGTGTGACTTCATAAGCGAGGGGAAGATGGGCTAACAAGTCGGCTCTTCAGCATAGCGTGGCTCGTAGCCACGCCGAGCGTTTCGCGCTTCTCCCACCAGGTGCGGTGTGGTCTAACAGGTAGTGTTATCTTCCATTGGAGACCCGTCGCCTCTCTCCTCTCTTCAGTAAGTAGAGGAGGGGAGGTGGACTTTATTTGGTGGAGCCGCGATATACTTGTTACAAGGGCTGGGCCGGCTCCTAATTACGGTTGGTGGCCGGCAGACCGTGCCTGACGGCGACCGCTTCAGCTCAGTCCATCAGTCTCCTTTGTGAAGCCGGTTATCAGCTGTGGGGGGGGGGCGGGGGCGGGGGACCCCGATCCCCCAAGCCTTGTTTTTCGTAAGGCCCCCATTCGGCCGGTTGTTGAAATTCCGGGCATCTGAACATATGTTCCAATGTAACCCTCGGGGCCTTGCAGAGGGGACATTTGTATTGATGAGTAGAGGGGGAGAAGAGTGCCAGCAGCGCTGTGAAGGGAAAGGTGCGCGCTTGAAGGTGTCTCCATGTTATTTGTTGTGGTTTAGTTAATGAGGTGTGTGGGGGAGGGTAGCGAAGTCTTTCAGACCGGTAGTGTATTGTAATGTCGTCGTAGGTGATCAGCCGATCTCTGGATCAGCCTAGACCCTCAATATCTGTTGCTCGGTTGACGCATGCTCCAACAGCAGAATGGGCCGCTTCGTTACCAGGGTTGCCCGAATAGGCTGGTATCCCCGACATGTTCTATGGGTCGCAGTGTTTAAACGTTGGCAGTTAAGATTTTGTGAGAGGCAGCATGTAGCTGGTCTGGGGCGAAATTTAATATGGCAGTTTTAGAATCACTGATAATAAGGGTGCCAGGGGTAGAGACTATCGCGGTGGCTATAGCGGATTCTTCCGCTTCATTAGACGTTCGGGAAATCATAGAGGCTGATGTGATGTGCTCGAAGTGGCTGGATACCACGCATATCGCATAAGCTGAGTGGTGTGGATATTATGCGGTGTCCACGTAAACCGTGTCGGGTTCGTTCGCATGTGCTCTGAGTAGGGCACGTGCTCTCGCTTTCCGTCTGGCCTGGTTATGAAGGGGATGCATGTTTTTAGGAAGTGGATGGACAGTTAGGTGATCACGGACTGTCTTTGAAACTGCCTAAGTTTCTACTGGAGGGGCACCTAATGGTCTAAGTTGGAGATAGGAAAGAATGTGGCGACCAGTTGGGGTAGTGGAGAGCCGTCCGAGTTTGTCAATGCGGTAGGCTTCCATCAGTTCGCTGAGGGTGTTGCGAACTCCCATGCCGAAGAGTCGATAGGTTGGGGTGCGTTTAGGTAAGCCGAAGCGCGCCTTATAAGCCTGTCTGATAAGAGCATCCACCTTGTCTGTCTGTTTTTGTTAGATATAAATATGGAAGTGTGAAAAGAATGCGACTTATAATACATGCCTGTACTAAGCGTCTGAGATCATGCTCGCGCGTTCCACGGTGCTTCTTGGTTATACGTTTGATTAGGCGGGTGATCTGATGTGTTGTGTAAGTGAGTATGGAGAGTGTATCCGTATTAAGGCCGTTGTCTTATGAACATACCTAGAATTCGAAGTTTGTGAACTTGTGGTAGTGGCTGACCATCTATGGTGATGAGCATGAGGTGGTGTTTCCGCGGGCTTGGGTGGAGTATCAGGAGCTCAAGCTAGGTGGAGGAACATGCAGGTAAAGGAACATGCAAGGCTTATTGAAGCTGCGCGTCTTGACACCATGTCCGCAACCTCCTGAAGTTTCTGCCATGCTACCTGCATTCTCAGTGGGGCTCCACAGGGCTATATCATCTGCATATAGAGAATGGGAGGGGTTTAAGATCTGTGACAGCTTTTTATGATGGGGATTAGTGCGATGTTAAGTAAAAAAGGGGAAAGGACTGATCTCTTCGGGGTGCCTCCATTACCGAGGGTAAAAGGGGGAAGTAATGTTAATACTGTCTTCGGCAGGTAGTGAGGAAGCAGTAGTAGATGATCTTTTGGTGGTCAGGAGGAGAAATATATTTACAGGAACAAAATAGTTTACATTGGCAAACTGTAAGTTACAGTAACAAGTCACACAGACAACTGCAACTTAAAACAAAATAGACTTTCACACAGAGAAGTCACTCTACAAGCCCTTACTTTTCTAACGAGCATTTCGGTTAACGCCTAGGGACTGTAAATACGTGCTAAGCACGCAGCCTCAATCTTGACTGACGAACATGGTCCGAGGACCGCTTTTTGATACCAGACATCAACAAAGACCCAAGGGCGGTCACCTTAGGTGATCCGCCCCGAAAATGAAGCAGCCAATCAAATTATTTAAAAACATGCCACAACCCTCGTGGGTTGGGAATAATCTCGGACCCAGGTCCTTAATTACTTCAAATAAATATACAACATTCAAAACACACACTCTTTCCACTCGCTGGTCCCCAAACCCTCTCACACGGCGCCTGTCTTTGCCTTCCTCTCCCCGGCGTGTTTGCGACGCGACCTTGCAGCTGCGCTTTTGTGAAAGAAACGCCGCGGGGGATCTGTCTGGAGACCAGGCCATCCAGCCGTCCCGTTCGAGGAAAAAGGAAGAGGGGGGGGGGGGGCGCGGTTCCAGAGCAGTGTACAGTCGCCGTCGCTCGACCCCAATGTCTCGCGCCACCGCGGGAGGCCGCTGGGCTGACTGCCTACTTGGGAGGGCCGAGGGTCGTGCCTATTGTCGCCTTCTGCAGGACATTTAGCGAGCGCTTGTGGTAGTGCAAAAAGCTTCATTAACGGCGTCTCCATGCACCCATCTTGGCGCCATGGCGGGAGATCGCTGAGATTGCTGGACGAGCTGGCCGTAAAGTGGTTCGCAGAAGCGTGCCACTGTCGTTCACGGCTGATAATTGGATGCGTCTGTCGTTCGCTTCTTGGCGACGCCTGGGGGCGAAGGAAACGAAACAAACCAAGCCTCCCGCGCGCCCCGCGAGGCGCATTCAGCATCCAAGGAAAGGGGAGAAAAGCAGAAAAAAAAACAACAGCGCTCGCTCCTTGGCCTCGGCGCGTGGGGGGTTCGACCGCCAGCTCGACTCTACGTGCGTGTCGCTTTTCACTGCGGCCTTACAGGGGGGATTTTGGGGACCGAACCTAATTTCTGTTTTGAGATCCCGAAGAAATGCTGAAATGTAAGCATCTGCTCGGTTTCCCACATACAGAGTGGATAATGTATCCAATATGGAAAAGTGATAGACATTGTTAAATGCCTTTTGCAAGTCTAGAGCCAGCAATGCTCTTGTGCGTTTGCAGTGTCCGGGATGGAGAATTTCTTCGGATATCTAGCATGACATCTTAGGTGCATAGGTGGTGGCGGAAATCCAGCATTTCGTCAGGAAAAAGGTCGCGGGTTTTGCATCCGTGTATGTAGCCGATTCAAAACAACGTGTTAAAAAAGTTTATCAACACATGAAGTTAGCGAAATGGGCCTAAGGTTTGACATAGGGAGTGGTTGGCCGGGTTTAGGAATATAGGTAACCTGAGCGTGTGACCACTCTTACGGAAGCGTTCCCTCTTGTCACTGTTTGCCAAAGAGTTCCGTTATTGCCTGAATTGAGTTTTCATCAAGGTTTCTAAGTGTTCTGTTCGTGACTTGATCGACTCCTAGAGCAGACGTAATTCGCAGTTGGAGCATGGCTGCTCTGACTTCATACTTTGTAATGTCTTCGCCTAGCTCATGGTTTTGTGTTTCAGTGTATTGTGGTAAGGGTGTCTTTTATGTGGTTGTGAGGTATGTATCTTTAAGGGATTGAATAATTTTGTCGTTGTCCATGTCTATGCCGTGGATACGACGAGTCACATTTTTCTGCTGTAAATTCTTGGCGCGATCGGGTTCAAGAAGGCATCGTAGCAACCGCCACATGTCTAAGTCCTAGGTTTCCAGCAAGGTGGTCGCATACTTGGTTCCATTGCTGGTGACTGAGCAGTGCCGCGTACGTCTCCATTTTCTGATGAGAGCGGAGATGCGTACCTTCAGAGTGCGATTGTGCTTGTTTTTAAGCCATCGCTTCTGTAAGCTCGAGTGGGCTTCCCACATGTGGAGTAATCGGCTGTCAATCATCTCCGACTTTTTTATGCACAGCATTTCTAATGTGGCCATGTTCACGTCCTTGTTGAGGTTAGCCAGCCAATTTATAAGGCGGTCTATTTGCTTCTGAACCGCGGTATGAAGATAGCGAAAGCGATCCCAGTTGGTGATTTTGAGTTCCCGCTTTACACGGGGGGTTGAGGCTGGTGAGAAAAAGGTCTCTATTATATAGCGATCGCTACCAAGAAAGGTCTGCGTGTTTGTCAAATAGCATTGTGTGATGTTTTTCGTGAGTGTGAGATCAGGGGTGGTGTTGCTCTGTACACTGTTGTCGATGCGCATGTACTTTTCCGTATCACTGACAAGAGTGATGCCCCCTATTTGGAGAAGTGTCCAGATTGGGCGCCTTTAGTGAGGTCGTTTTGCATCCCCATGTAATATCGTGGGCATTAAAGTATCCTGCAACTATCAACTGTTGGTTAGCGCTGATTTGAAGAGCTTGTCTCATGGCCGCCATTAGAGGAGCAGTTTTCCCTTTCAGGAGGCGGTAGATATTCAGAAATGATAGGCTCGTTCCTTTACGCTATTTGGGAAGCCGCTCTATCAAATTAAAGTCGATATCCGCAACATCCATGTTGTGATCAGTTGCTGCGTAGTTGCGGTGAACCAGTGTCGCGACTCTGTACTGAGGTCAGTTTGTTGGTGTATGAGGAGTGTAATTAAGCAGTTTTACAGGCGGGTTTGCTTCCTGCATGCGATTACCGTTGGTGTTTCTTCGGCCGGAAGGGATTGAATGTAGAGCTGCAGATTACTACGCTTGGAACTAAAGCCTCTCCAGTTCCACTGCCACACCTTAATGTCTTATCGACTCCTGTCATCTTGGGGCTGAGAAGCAGGTGGGATAATTTGAGATACTGTGGTAGAGAGCCGCTTTTCTAGAGCAGTTTCAGTCTGGATCTGTTACAGCTGAATCGCTGCTCGCGCATCCCTAGAAGCTGAGAAGCAGGCTGAGAAGCAGGCTGAGAAGCAGGTGGGATAATTTGAGATACTGTGGTAGAGAGCCGCTTTTCTAGAGCAGTTTCAATCTGGATCTGTACTGCTGCATCGCTGCTCGAGCATCGCTACCTGTGCGTCTACTCCAGCTGCCCATGCGTTTGTGCTGGCACTCATAGATTCAAAATTTTCTGCAAGCTGCTCTTCGAGTAAAGCTATGGAGGTGACCAGATCAGGATTTTGGGAGTCGACCACTGTAGGAATGTCTTGGTGAGGTGCCTTCTATTTGGCGGGTGTATGAGGTTTAGCGGCAGATGCTGTGTCGTTGCATGCGGGAGGAGGAGGTGGACGTGGGGTTGGACGACCTGGGAGGGGAGACGAAGAACTTTCCATTCCCTCTGTGGGGGAGAGCCTGTGAATTAGCGTTTGCATTTGCTGAGTGAGCTTTTCAATATGGTCATTGAGTTTTTTTTATTTGATCATTCTGTTGCTGAATTTGATTGCCCTATGTTTCTAGCTCTTCTATAACCCAAGGAGCACACATTACCTGGCCCACCGGGGGCCCGTATGAGCAAGTTGGGTTTGGGCAACCACGATAACACCCATGAGGGCCCCCTTTAGGGATCAAGTGGGCAAGCCCAATTTGGGCTTGCCCCTGCTTTTTCCATCTGGGCATCATATAGGCGTGGAAAGGGCTAACTGAGTGCATTTTCCCACATCTGACCCTCAAGGGTCCCGCTCGGGGAATATTAGGGCCGATGCAAAGAAAATTTGGCCTTTGTGTGGAAAAAGCCTGGGCTAATCTAATTGGGGCTGCCCGCTCAAAGCGCAATAGGTCCCGCATGGGCCGCAGTGGGGCTAAGTACGGGTATACCCACGCATTTCCTACATGGGACCCTTGTGGGGTTCTCGAGGGAAGGTCAAACAGAAATGTGGGTTTCATGAATAAAATTGCTGGACTGCCCCAAATAGGGCTGCCCATCAAAAACCTAGATAATTTCCGCATGGCCTGCAGCGGGGCAGGAAAGTGCTCCTTCCCGCTTTCGCCCGCAACGGTCTCTTGCGGGACACTTTAGGGCGCATTTGATACAAATGTGGGCCTAAAGCGAATAGTAGACGGGCTAGCCCAAATGCGGCTGCCTACTCAAAGACTGAATAGGTCCCGCGCGGTTTGCATCCGGGTTGAAAAGCGGGGTTGCCTCCACGCCGCCCACATGAGTATTTCTTGGGTTAATTGCGGGCAAATGCAACATATATTCGCATTCCATGCAGTAAAAATAAGGTGCGCCTAATTGAGGCTGCCCATGAAAGGCCGCAGTGGGCCCCAAATTGGCCATAGGCGGGCTTACCGCTCTAAAACATCTTCACCTCAAATTTCAGGCACCATTTTATCTTATACCGGCAGCTTATTGCATCTTCTAGATTTTTCACATAACCATTCTATGCTTATCCGTGCCATGAATAAAGACTATCTAATTCTACTCTAAAAACCACGTTAATTATGCAGTATTGGCAGCAAATATGCAGAAGTAACTGCTCCGCTTTACGAGTATGTACTGAACTATCATAAAATTTTTCCTGCGCCATTATTATTCTGCATACATCACCGAAATAAATATTCAGACCAACATTTGGGGGTGATATGGGCAAGCCCACATAATTGTAGTGAACTGGGAATAAATTTCTTTTATGTTACTGAGTGTCGTATACAAGATAAATAAATAGTGGTCAATGTTTCACACTTGATGAATAATGGAACTTGGGCAGCCCCGAAAATACCGAAGTCAACAAATCAGGGCAGCACGGGGGCGAGCCCGAAACTGAATGGCCTCCGCAAAACCGACGCCGGAACAATTGAGGTATTGGAGGGATTAATCGACATAAAAATTGAAACCTTGATCAATGGCGCGGCACTGCTTTCATAAGCGTAGGACCCAATAATTATTCCGGTATGCTGCCCATATTCAGCTATCTGTGCTGAATGCGGGCACCCCTATTTGGGCTGCTCACACGGGTACAGATTGAGACCAATCGCGGCAAAATTGGGCAGCCCACGCAGGTACGTATTGCAAATCCCGCATGGGGCCCGTATGGGCGGCCCCCACGGGCCTAACGTGGACCCCCACGTCATAGCCCATTTTGTGCTACCTGAGAAGTTTCTGATGTTCTTGAAGAAGGGAGGAAGAGAGAGAAAACTTTTAATGAGCATATAATCAGTAAATATTCGCAGGAGCTGGGTGGTCGGTGCCCCTAGTCCAGGGCTCCGCTGGCAGCAGCTGACTTGCGGACTAGCTGGATAATCCAGGCTTGCTGGTCCAGGCTGTCGCTGGTCAGGGCCGCCTCCCACTGCTCGTGTGTCGGGCATGGCACTATTAACGTTGGGTCAGGTTTGTCCTGGCATTCCCAAGAGATGTGAAAGAGTGTGGGGCTTGCACCGCACCAAGGACAGTAACTCGTGTATTTTGTTGGGCTTATCTTATTTAAAATTTGAAGATTAGGGAATGTGTTTGTTTGTATTTTTCTCCAGTCTATAGCGTCCGAGGAAGGAAGGTGTTTGTGTGGTGGTGAGAAAATTCTTCTTTCTAACCGTAAGTGTTCCAGCCTGTCGCCGTAGGGTCCTAGGAGAGGGGTGAGGTAGGGATGGGGATCCGCCCGGTTTGTAAGAGCTCGGGCTAGATCATTCGCTACCTCATTTCCTTCTAGGCCTTCGTGTCCAGGTGTCCATGTAATTGTGTGCGTCTGGGAGATGGAACGTAATATTGCACACGCTCTTTTGTGAGGTTTTCCGGCCAGGTAGTCCCTGCAGGCTGGTTGGGAGTCCGTCACTACGTGTGATGACTTATTTTGGTTGTCTTGTGTTTTTATGGTGATGGCTATTGCCAGTGATTCCGCTTCCGCAGGAACCTTGGCATAGATCGAAGCCTGAATAATTGGCCTCTTCTTGTGGTCAACTGCAGCTATTGTGAACTTGCCAGGTTCGCCGTAAGCCCCTATGTCCACGTAGACAACTTCCGCGTCTTTAGACAATTGTTTTTCCAATGATTTGACTCTGGCTTTCCTTCGACCCTTCTGTAACTCATGGTGCATGTGCCTGGGTATCGGGTTCACATAGATGTTGTTTCTTGTGGATGTCGGAATTTGTGATTTGATCTCAGAAGTTCTTAGTGCCTGCCATAGCCCTAGTTGTGACAGGATTTCCCTACCCGCCTGCGTTGTTGTTAGGCGTTGTTTCTGACTCTCTAGAACCGCCTCCTTGAGCTCCTCGAAGTTGTTGTGCACTCCGAGTGCCCAAAGACGTTCCGTTGATGTTGTTGGCGGGAGGTTTAGGGCCGTTTTATAGGCTCCTCTTATGTAGTGTCAATGGCCCTTTTATCAGTGAATCTAATTTCGTGATATGGCAGCCCGTAGGTAATTCTGCTAACGACTAGGGCCTGTACAAGGCGTAGGGTGTCCTCCTCCCTCACCCCTTTCCGGTGGCAGGTCACCCTTCTAATCATTCTGGAAATTTGGTTGACTGTGGTTTTGAGTGTTTTGATTGTATAATCCACTCTCAAATTGCTTTGCAACCACAGCCCCAAAACTCTGATCTTGTCCTTCTCTTGAATTATCTGGTCTCCTAGAGAGAGCTGAATTTCTCCTGGGGACTTGTAATTTCTTCTGTGTAGCCTGATAAGTTCGGATTTTTCTGGGGAGCATTGAAGACCACTCTCCCCGGCAAATTTCTCGACTAGGTCTATAGCGGCTTGCAGAGCTTCTTCTTTTTGCGCCAAGGATCCCTGAGTAGCCCAGATGGTGATGTCGTCCGCGTATAAAGTGAAACCAATATCAGTGCGGGTCAACAGTTTTTTTGCTAAATTTATCATTGCTATGTTAAATAGCATTGGAGAGATTATTGAACCCTGCGGTGTACCTTTGTTCGGCATGGGTACTTTTGGTGATCGGATCTCTCCAATTCCTATGGTGGCTGTGCGATCTGAAAGGAAAGCCTTCACGTATTTGAAAATTTTCTCTCCGCAGTTGATATTGTTTAATTCTTGCAATATGGTTTGGTGGCCGATGTTGTCGAATGCTCCTTTGAGATCTAGTGCCAGAATGAAATTTTCGCCTTTTCGGGGTATGGTGTTGATTACCTCTTCCCTAATCCGGAGGAAAGCATCTTGCGTGCAGAGTCCCTTGCGGAAGCCCAGCATGCAGGAAGGAAAGATGTTTTCGTCGATGTAATTTTGGAGCCTTAGGTGGACTACTTTTTCATAGAGTTTTCCCAGGCAAGAAGTGAGGGAGATAGGACGGAGACTCTCCACAGGATTGTAGGGAGGCTGTGTTGGATAAAGCATGCCATTTCAGCGCTTGTAAAACAGTTCGTCATGCTGTCTGGGAAGCAGAGGGAGAAAGCAGCTGGCCAGTGTGAAGCCAGGACGCGACAGCAAGCTACGGACACAGAGGTGCAATTTGAAGAGCGTCGAGCCAGACGTCATTCTCAAGAGGCAGCTTGGCGAATGCGTGCTTCTTATCAAGCCACCGAAGCAGATTGCTTCGTAATCTCCTAGATTTAACTACAGCTAAGCCACTATAAAATTTTAAGGCTTGTTCAAGGCTGCACGTCAAATTTAAAATTTGACACTGCTTATTTTGCCATTCAAAATGAACTGATTATCTTTAAGCAATATTTCTCAGTAGTTGTAAACGTTGAACACTGTTTTGAAGATGTATCACGAAACTTTAACAAGAGCAGAAGAAATACGCACACAGGCAGGCACTGACTTGGAACTGAGTTTTAGGGCTTAGAATGTAATAGTAAATAGATCTGGTTCCAAGCAGCAAAAGGAAAACACAGGAGCTACACACAATTGTTCACGCACGCAGGAAAACGACAAATGATGAGGCATCATTACTTTTCGCAGCTAAAAACTCTAGGTCACTGCTGACAGCGCGAAGGAGAGGCTGCTAGCGCAGGCTTCCTTTGACCAGGCAATTTGCGTGGCTACAATATTATTTCGAGTTAACCAGTCTCGATGGAAACTCAACACTTTTGTTCGAAGGAAGTATGGCTGAGAATATTTACTTTCGCAGACTCTGCTCTGGATGCCGAGATGTTCTTGAACTGTATTGAGAAGATTGTTGTTGTGTTCTCTTTGGCACTTTTTAAGGCACATGCCGGTCTAGCCCTCATACCATTTACCGTATGGAGTAGATGAAACCTTTTTGCATGCATCAAATTATCTCTCATGTTTTGTCGCGAACTTCCGTGGTACAAATTCGGCGTTAACAAATTTGCAGTTTTTTACATTTTTCGGGAAGCAAAAAAAAGAAACTAACGTAGGCTTGGCTGCCTATCTCTTTCAGTATGCTAGAACATTTGTGGAATAGGGAACAACTGTCGTCATTTCAACTCGGTGAATTCTGTCACGCCCCTCCTTTTGTATTTGCTTATGCTTGCGAGCATCGATTTTGATACAGACAGAAGCAGTTGCTTGGGAGATCCTGCCGTCACAAGGCGATTGGTTTGGGGATTGAAGCTATCCCTATGGAGTTAACGCGTGCGTTTTTTAAAGATTCGTTATAGTATAGTATAGCCACAGCGCGTGTAACCAGGGCCCTTGTTCTCGACTCGCTGGGCGCTCTTCTGCGCCGTATTGTTTTTCTGAAAGGTGCTAGGAATATTCACGTTTTTAAATTTGTGCCTCGAAGAGTGAACCTGTCGAATTGGCTTTTTCCTGTAACGTCACAATGACATGACTTCGCAAACGAATTATTAGGACCGCTATTCATGGTGTTTAGATCGGAAATAAAAGTAATTGTGGACGAAAAAAAAAGCATAACTGATAGGGTGGAAAGCACTTGTTCTTTTATTATAAAGGGGGTGAAATGAATGTCTTGTCGTCAAGGGGCGCTTCCAGAAATCTGATTGGTTGAAGTTAAAAGCAGCGTTAAATACGTCATTGCCAAGCGCAGCAATGGGGTCTGCTAACTCAAGCGGTTGACATGCGCAAGAGGAGGCATTTCAGAGAGCCCCGCGAGCTTTTCGAATTATCGGTCTGGACAGTTTGTGAAAGGCGCATGGTGCGGTGGCTGTGCAAGGAACTTTGCGGTGACAGGCAGAGAGGGATCACCAAGGACTTCCTTAATGAAATTAAGAGAATGAAGAGAAGTGAATTAATGAAATGAAGAGTCTCTTAACAATTCAAAAAGCAAGAAAAATTAGTGTCCGATTGTGTTTTATTATAGAAATGTGCCATGTACATTGCACATTTTTCCTTGCCACAAACAATGTGTTTGATCTCAAGTTTTGCTCTGGTATGGATTCATGCTCACCATTTGCTTATTTTTTGGAAAACAAAATTAAATACCCCAGAGGACGTTGGACGGTACGCTAGTATCATATAGTGTTTAAACATCAATTGCGTGGGTTGCTTTGTTTATTCCAGCCTGAAAATAGTCTACATTTCTTGCTTTTTATTTTACTTGTTTCGATGGTAAGCGATACGCGCAGGTGGCATCGCCCTAGCTTTATGCCTCGATTCCCTCGGTCATTTTTTGCTTTATTTCCTTTTTTTTCATTTTTCTTCCTTGCATATGCATGGAAGCCTACTGGTAATCTTCTCTAAGTCATAGCGCAATGAAGACAAAGACGACAGATATGTAGGCAGGACAAGCACTAACCTACAACTTTATTTCGGAGAGCCGCTTCTGTAGTGCAATGGATTACCACCCCGTTCCTGATTGTAAGATTATTTCGAAGAAATTAGCTGTGGTGTAACCTCGATTAGGCCTAATGATGTAGCGAAAGCTACGGCCCCTTGGCTAAATTAAGGTATGGCTTACAGTGGATGTCACGAAATCGGCGCACATTTTCATCAAGCCGGTACGGCAGTAGGCCCGCGCTTGCGTTGCGTGGAAAGCATGTAGAGAAAAGCCCCCTTCCCCGCGCGGGAGAGCGCGTAGCTTTGTGCGCGTTGCCGTCACCCTCTTTCCCATTGCCCGGGGAGGACGGTAGTTCATCGGACTGGAATCAGCCAGAAAATTCCAGCATTTTCTATGGGACCTGGCCAATGGCGACGCGCGGCTCGACGGGAGGAAGAGAGAGCGTTGTAACCAGCGAAGCTAAGTGTGTGTGCGCGCTAGCTTTAACGCGTGCTAACAAACAGACGCGGCGCGCCCTATTTAAACAGACCGCGCCGCTTGATGAGTCAGCCAGTCAGTCAGTCAGTCAGTCAGTCAGTTCGTCAGTGTTTTGCGACGTGCTCGCCTGTGCTTCGGCTGGGCTCCCGGGGATCACCCGCTGCTGGCAAGCCCACGGACTTTCAAGGGAGCGGCGCTCGTCTCGTATGGCGGCCACATCGTGACTCTTGAGGCGTCGGACTGCAACAGTACCCGGTGAACAATTTGGTGTTTGTTTATGTAACTCTTTCGTGTTTGATCTGTTGTAAAGCCTGTGTTATTGAATCATTCTGTAGTTGCATGCTTAGCGTTTGTAATCTGTGAACCTCTCGTCTGTTGTATTTCAAGTGATCTTATGTATTCCTTTGTATCGTCTCTTGCTGTGCATAAATTGTGTTTTGTTTGTTACTTCTGACTCCGATCCTTACTCTGGTTTGAACCGGCGACCGCTGGGCACCAAACGACCACCGCCTTCTGTCACTACAAGGTAGTTGAATTCCGGCTGAGCTTGCCACGCAACTCGAGGGCATCTCCTTTGCGACCGGAGCAGCTACCCCCACTCACTCTAAGGGTGTCTGGGAGTGCGCGCACCGTTAAGGGCGCATCGTTAATGATAACCCCTCATAATTATTAACGGGTGACAGTGGAGTACATAGGCTAGACAACGGCTTAAATTTTGTGTATCCCAATGAAGACGCTCCGATGATGAGCAAAAGAATAAGACTTGGTTTCCACCCATTCACTTAAATGGTTTGAATCTGCAGTGCTTCGCTGCAGTACCACTTCCAGGCTACTTCCCCAGTGCGATGTAGTGGCTGGTTGCTGCTTGCTCAACTCCAGTTGAAACCTCTGCTCAGCACCTTCAATGAATTCAGGATCACGCTCGGGGTCTTCATTAATATCCCCCGTAAGGAGAACCAGTTCCCAGTTGGCACGGCTAAACAACCCGCTAGCCACTACTGCTGTGGCAATCTCGGAACTCGCTTGTAGAGGCACATGCACACCGGTTACAATGACACCACGTTCACAAAATTTAACGTAGTTTCACCATGTTCACACGGTGCGACAATGATGTGTCGAACGGCATGAAGATAATCGTTCGCATAAATGCAAACTCCAGCGTTTTGATCCTGTTCCAGTCGTTTGGCAGAGGCGACAAGTTTAAACCCAGGAGTCAAAGGAGATGCTCCATTGGCCCGCTGCCTCCTCTTGTTTTCATTCCAGCATATAGCAGCTTCGGCCTGGGCAGCAGCACTCGGCGCTTTGTCTCCTGTCACTCTTCTTCTTCTTCTTCTCCTCCTCAGTTTTTCTTCTTCTTCTTCTTCTTCTTCTTCTTCTTCTTCTTCTTCTTCTTC
>JAJIZL010017329.1:22771-105858 GCA_023969395.1 Amblyomma maculatum | reverse complement strand
AGACTAACCAGCCAAGAAGACGCACAGGAAAAAAAACAGACGCAGAAAGACAGAGGATGGTTTCTCTTTCTTTCTGTGTCTGTTTTTTTCTGTGTGCGCCGTCTTGCATGGTTAGCCTTTGTTCATAAAATATCAGGTCTCTGTAGCTTATTTTACCATAGAAGGACAGTGTCCTGCAACTAAACGGCTGCTTACTGCGATCATTTAGTTAAAACTGATCCAGCAACCAAATGCATTGTATCAGTCAGTTCTATTTAGTCTTCGATAGAAAAAGCTGTAAAAGCCTCCCACAACAGTAATGTACCGTGTATCAACCGCGATTCATCGCCTTTCTGTCCTGCAGGTATATCTTGCTCCAATGTAAATTTCCTTTACTGTCATCTCATAAAGGGCAATGGCCTACATCCTGCTGTTTTGTTCCACCCGCATCGTGTCTAAAGTGACTGCGTGTAAACCGCCAGCAAAACAATCGCGAGCTACAAGGAATGTTTGAAGAGGCGAATAAAATCGTCAGGTGAAGCCTAACAGCCTACGTCGCTGTTATTCATTTCCCCTTTACGGCATAATCGTAAACTAAATAACATATTTCTACACGGCACCAATACAGCATGTCAATGTTTGGAATCCCTGTTTACGTTGCCAATACTTCATTTGTTTCTAGATTCAGTTAGCGAATGGAATTGCCCACTACGGCAATTTCATCAACTAATGCCTTCTCTGGCCCACACTGATATTATCTACAGGCATGAACATATAAGTAAGCTTCAGACTATTATAGGCCTACACATTTTTTTATTTTGTCTGCATAACAATAATACGCGGTCCTTGATACCGGATGCGCGGGAGACATTACGTATCGCCTATCTTCTAGGATGCCGCAGGTGGCTGCCGCTGAATCAACAAAAGAAACGATAGGGAATGAATAAAGCGTATGATATTGACTCCTGGTTTTTCTACTTCGCGCAGCTTTAGTACGCAGTGAAGTGTGTCTCACTGATGTTAATTCTTCTCATACGTCAGCTGTTCATCAGCGAGGCATTTTTGCTTTATCGCGCAGTAACGACTGCCAGCGGTCAGCGGCGACCGGAATGAACACCCGAGGGTTTTTCCCGAAACCCTTGGTCTAATGCTTCTCTATCTGTGGACGAGCATAGTTGGTCTCTCTTGGTAAATAGAGGAGCAGCAGACATCGATCCAAGGGCTGTAACCACAGCAAGCGCTCTTTTCCACTGGTCCTTAGTGTTTTTTTTTTATTAAGTGAAAGTGAAAGTTTATTAGATTGAACATATTTACAAAATGCACAAAAATACAGACGAGGGTCTCATAGTCATAAGACTGCACCGGGACCCTCGATAGATCACTACAACAAGATAAATAATAACAGCAAAGTTAGCAAAATGTTTTTATCTACAAAATATGGCAAATCGGTATTTTTACACAAAAACAAAGGCACTAACACAGGAATTAGGCGAATCAGTAGTTTTACACAAAAACAAAGGCACTACCACAGGTATCAGACATAAAGATATAAAACATCAGCAAATCAACAAATATTCCATCAAGTTATTCTTAAATGTGGGCAAGGCCATATAAGTTTTCAGTGTTAAAGACAATGAGTTCCAAAATGAAATGGCTGCAAAAGATGTCATTTTTCCATAATTAGTATGAACTTTCGGGGGTAGTAAATTGTTATTCGCTGGAAATCTTGTAGAGTTATAATTCGAAAGTAGTAACGGATTAACAAGCTGGAAATGCAAGCTAACATTCAATAGCTTTAAAGAACGCGATTACAAGGTGATACTGAAAGAGCTGCTGGACTGATAAGATATGATGTTCATATAATAAGGGATGAGCGCTAGTGGAAAAAGTGCTGCAGGTGATAATGCGGATGGCCTGATTTTGTATATGATGTGTAGACGATAAATGGCAGTTGTAAGTATTTCCCCATACGACAATCCCGTAAGTGAGGCGACTGTGAATAAAAGCATAATACAGAGATAAGAGAATGTAGCAAGGAAAATATGGGCGTGCTTTAATGAGAGCTCGGATACCAAACATAGATTTTTTTTTCAAATGAGTGATGTGGGCTGAGAATTTAAGTGCAGAATCAAGAATAACGCCCAGAAAGCTAGTGTTATCAGAAGCTGGAATAGTGCAAGAACAGAGGGTTAACGTAGGAGTGCAAGGAAGGATTTTCTGGCTACTTTTGAAGACTAAAAAGTTTGTTTTAGTGGGGTTAATAACCAGGTGGTTATTAAGACAACATTTTGTTATGTTACTCAAAACGGTATTCAAATCAACAGTAAGATCATCAATGAACCTGTTAGATAATGACACGGTAGTATCGTCCGCGTATAAAACACAGTGAGTTGTACAAATAGAAGTCGGAAGGTCGTTGATATATAATATAAACAGTAAAGGTCCTAAAATAGATCCCTGAGGAACACCTTGGTTAATAGTTTTATCTAGAGAGGTAGTTCTATTAACATTAATTATTTGTTTACGATCTTGTAAGTAGCTTTACTCTGAATAAGCTGTTCCGCTACCTCCTCATGTTTTTATACTTCATAAGCATGCGGGGTCCTCTTAAGTTAGTAAAACGCGCCGCAACTCGACTAGCCCGCGCAGAAGGAATTTAGACACAAAAAATGACAGCATTTTAGAAGTAAGAGTATTTATTTGCTTTTTTTTTTATTTCAATTCTTTTCTTGAGAGCTCTTCATAATTAAACGATCAAAAGGAGTACCTGGCAATGGAAGCCTAAATGCAGTAAAAAAAATGTATATTTATAACCTATACCTTTTATATATAACCTATATTTATAAAATATTAATAAAACGAGCAGCTCCCTGGTACTTCTTTATATATGAATGCCATCGGCAATGACTAGAAAGATTAATTACAGCTTTAAATGAAAAATGTGTGGAGAACATTTAGGAATTCTTACCAAGTGCTAATTCTAAGAAAGAACGTGTCATTCATATTTTTGGTCTTATTTTTATGTTTATTTATTGTTCAATTATAACTTTTTCCGCTAATACTAAAAAAAAATACGAAGTAGCTCGCACATTCACCAGAGCCGCATTGTTAAGCTTGGGCCGGCGGATCTTCGCATCCTGCGGGGGTCGTGGTGGTCTCGAATTCGGAAGCTTTGCTTCGATTCGCGCCCTATCCAAATAAACTAAACATTAGTTCAAGTTCAATTATTTACCATTGGTTTGTAATATTTCTCGCATTCTGTTCCAATCAACACCCATCACACTTTATTCATTGCTCGCTAACCATAGCTAGCCTCATTTGAGCCGTGTTGTAATACTGCTCAGCTCGGACTCGGGGCACTGAGATACAGGTTCAGAGAATAGCCCTACAAGTCGCCGAGCGGCACGAGTTAATGGCCACTTGATAGCGCTGCAGACATCAACTCTTGTCTACTACTAACGGTCGACGAAAAAAGCTCATCTTCCTTCTGCTACCACGGATGTCAATCTACCGTAATCATTTACAACTTTTATTTTCCAACCAAAAGACGCTTTACTCTTTGTATTAATGATATGCAGAACGTAAAGTACCTTCCTACCTATTCAGCCCGTCAGCAAATAACTTTCTCGCCAACCTCAATCTCACGACTGCTCCCAAAGATTAGGCTGATCTTGGAACTCCTAATTGGCAGTTAGAAAGTACTGGTTGCTCAGTAGGACGGGAAGCATATTTTACATATCTCTAACCATTCGGCCACGATGGAGAAGTAGAGCATCCGCCTCGCATGCAACCGCATTGCGGTTATTATCCCGGTTGCGCATCATTCTCCGCTCCATAAAATAAACAAATATGGCCGGACACCTTAGCTCTGAATTTGAGGGTATGACGCAGTATCGTCAATCGCTTGCGACTGAGGCAGCTCTTGTGGTTATAGTTCGCATATATTTATGTTTATATGCTCTTATCATCTATTTCCATAATTTTTCACTTATTACCTCCGGCAGATTGCCACGTAGTGGTATCGAAAACGTAGTCTGCAAATGTATAGAGTTGTTCCAAAAACTATACGAATCGGCTGACTCGATAACAGCAAGAGGGTGCTCGTCATTCGTCGAAGTACTAAGGCCGGCGCACCAATTAAATATGCCGTTAACGCTCAATATAAAAGCGGAATAAAAACATCCAGCTAAATACGCGACCGAGGATTAACATAACCTGTTACTTCGTACAAACACACTCATGTGGCTGGAATCCTTCGGCATACATCTGGCGCGCGTCTCCCCCGACCAATAAAAGCTAAAGCCGCGTCTCACGACAACCATAAACAACGAAGAGTGCGCAATGAATACCTACGTCACAATCAGGGATAAGGCCGCGTGCCTCCGGCTGTCGGAAGCAACAAGGAAAAAATTTCAAATAATTGCTCCATTATTTATCAGCACAGAGTCTCAAACTAAATATGAAGTAAGACATGATGTTAGGCTACTCGGTCATGGTTATAACAAAACAGAACTGCGCGAAGGAGACGGGACAAGAAGGCACGAATACACTCACACAAAACGCAAATATGAAGTACCACCCAACCTACATATAGAGCTCAGCATTAACAAAGCCCTGCGGACGTGCTTAAATGCTTCAAGAAAGCTTACTTTCTCATTTCAACAATGTACGGGAAGGTTAGATCACCATCTCAGTCACCTATCTAAACGCACAAGCCTACGCACAAGCCACCTGACACGTCCCTTGACGTCGCCCAACACGTTAAAGTGAATACGTTTTCCCACGTACCACTTGCACCTACCGCGTTTTAGAGCCATGCTCATGAATTTGCGCTCATAATGCCAGCAACGCCGACGATGATAAACACCGGATTTTTCTTTAGAAAGCGCCTGTAGTGTCCCCTTTCTAGTGTGTGCATGTGCTGCGCTGAATAGCCAGTTATTATGGATTTCTCCAGAATGGGGTTTTCAATTCCATACTGTTCAGGAATTTCAACACCGTTGACAAGTCTGGGGTGCATTATATCACGGCGAGTAAGGCGACAGCGCGAATCATCACCAACACAGAGCTTTATGATTCTGGGGGCATAAGAGGCCATCCTTTCCTGTTTTGCCAACAAACTAAAACGGACTTCATCTTCGGCATCTGTGGCCCATCTGACAACGGTATCTGACAACGGTAGCGCTCGGAACTATGACGCAGTGGAGGTTGCTATAAATATGATTTCTTTATCATATGGCTAGTTTAGGACAGCAAAACAGCTCACAGCAATTTTGTCTTGGCGGCGTCATCTTGCGGTTATAAGTTGCGAAAAACCGCCGTGTTGTTATGTGCAACACATCCAAGGAATGCAAGTGTTGTGCTCATTGACATTTCGTAGATGACGCATTGAAATTTTCTGCTCATTGAATGCATCTGACTGGAGAAAAAAACTTTTCAGCAGTAGTCAAGTAATTTGGTCAGAAAGGAGTGGAACATACCTATATGCACCTGGTTGTGTCGGCTGGGGACTACAAGCCTGATTACAACTAGTTTTTAACAGTAATTTGATAGGTGCGGTGGTGTACGCCTAGCCACGATGACGTTGAAGCAAACTATGCAGGGAAGGTCTGCCTCTGCTTTTTATCCTAGGCTGATTTCTAGAAACTGGCTACCGTAACTATTCAGACTCTGAAAGCAAGCAAATATAGTAATTTCATGGCATTTTTCGGAGGAATGTTAATCGCCCTACTTTTGTTTGGCCCAGCAGTCATGAATATATAGAGAGGAAACGGTGAAGCCTCCCTGTGCTATCCGATGTCATAGTATGTAAAAGAACCCCGGGCGGTCAAACATCCCGAGTCCTTCCCTACGGCGTCTCTCATAGCCAGACTTGCTATGAGACAGCTTTGAGACGTTAAACCATATAACACCAAAGTAACCCAAATAAACTCTGTTTACTGCTGCAGCCTCTGCTGCATGCAGTTTGCACAACTATACTTGGATTCATTCTATAATTCTATCAGAATCTCTTTTCCATTTCGGATCCATTTAGTGAACCTTATGGGGTAAGGTTTGTTGGGTAACAAACCTGCAGCGTTGAAGCGTCATAACATTAGCTATTAGGAGATCAATTTCAGCGTTGGCTGCATGACTTAGCCAGCGGGTTCCCAATCCGTACGAAGAGTGGGGTTGCCTGTCGTTGGCGGTAGGACTTTCTATCCTGGAATATCTGAGACTGGCAGCTAGGTGCAGTCAACTGTTGCTACTGTCATACTTACAACCAGTCAGATGAAACAGAAAATGTACAATTTATCGTTATGGAATAGCGAAATTATGAAATAATGTCCCATAATGACCTAAGCTAAAAAGTTGCTTTTATGAACAACTATCTTTTCGCCCATTTGTTCCGCAAAATTACTTGATTTTAAGGACTGGCTGTTCTCCTCATGACCCAATTTAGATTTATTACCAGTGTAAGGGTACGTTCAATCTCACGTCGGTGTTCCGGTCGAATGTTCAACTAGCATGTCAGTCTCTTGCGTCGTCTTCTTTTTCTGACGTCTTCTTTGTTAGCACGCGCCTTTCGACATACGCTCGTCTTCTTTACGACAGTCATCGAGCAGTGGCGCGACACTACAATTATCCCCGGGATAAAAAGGAGGCATCCTGTCGACTCATGGTGTCGACACAACAGGCGTGTCATAACAGGGATGGAGGCGGCCAACGTGCGCAGTTTCACGCCCGCGTATGCACATATCCGGTGTCGGTGCAAGCGGTTCTATAACGTAGTTCACCGGAGAGGTCTGGAAAATAACCCGATATGGACAGTGGAATTAGGAAGAAAGTTTGGTAGAGAGACCGGAGGGGGTGATAGGACCCAAAGCCACACTAGTTAGTCAGCGGTTTATGAAGGAGCTGGACAAGTTGGTGCGCGAAGGAAGTGCTGGTTACCTTGGTTCTGAGTGTGTAAATGCTCGGGCCAACTGGCGACATTCTTCTGCATATGTTGCCGCTTGTGAGACTGTAGTCCATTCGGAGGTGTCAGGGCGATAAGGGAGTACCGTGTCCATAGTTGAGGTGGGTTCACGGGCGTAGAGAAGGAAAAAGGGGGAGAAGCCGGTCGTAGTTTGTATGGCAGTATTGTAAGCGTACGTGACGAACGGGAGAAGCCGGTCCCAGCTTCAGTGGTCGGAGGCGACATGCATGGCTAGCATGTCAATGAAGGTGTGGTTAAAACGTTCCGTCATGCCATTTGTCTGCGGATGGCAAGCTGAGGTAGAACGGTGGACAATGCGGCACAGCTTAAGAAGGGCTTCAATGGTCTCGGAAAGAAAAACACGCCCACAGTCACTGAGCAATTCGTTAGGTGAACCATGGCACAGAACGAGATGGTGCAGGACGAAAGAAGCAATGTGTGGCGCCGACGCAGAAGCTAAAGAAGATGTTTCTGCGTAGCGGGTAAGGTAGTCGATAGCAACGATGACCCAACGGTTACCAGCAGGAGTGACTAGCAGTGGTCCGTAAAAAGTTAATACCCATACAGTCGAATGGCCGGCTGGGGCAGGGCAAGGGCGGCATCGGAACAGTGGAGTGGCGTAGAGGGTTTTTGTGACGTTGGCATTCCTGGCTTGCGTGGACGTAATGATGCACGAAGCGGTACATACCCCGCCATTAATATCGGAGGTGAAGACGAGTGTAAGTTTTCAACTCTCCGGCGTGGGCACACTGAGGATCGGTGTGAAAAGCGGCGCATATTTCTGAACGTAGGTGCCGAGGATTGACAAGGAGCCACTTGCGTCCGTCGGAAAGGTAATTTCGGCGGTAGAGAATGCCGTCGCGGATTGCAAAATGACGAGCTTGGCGGCGAAGCGTTTGAGAAGCTGGGCGCAGCGAAGGTTTAGATAGAAGCTTGACGCCGATAAGCGTTGCAAGGGTCTTGCCTTTGTTCATTTGGCATGTCGTCAATTTATAGGGAAGATGAGTCATCTGTGCTGATAGCTGTCGAGTCAGAGCCGCATTGAAGAGGTGACCTAGAGAGGGCGTCGGAATCACAATACTTACGCCAAGAACGGTAGGTGACCTGAATGTCGTACTGTTGTAAGCAGAGCGCCCAATGAGCAAGATGGCCGCATGCGTCTTTAAGGGTGGACAACCAGTAGAGTTCATGATGGTAAGTGACCACAAAGATATGGGCTGAACTTCCCAATGGCATAAATGACAGCCAAGCACTCATTTTCAATTACAGAATAATTTTTTCGGCCCTTGTTAAGTTGCGGTGGCATAATCAACAACGTACTTTCGGTACCCAGGCTTTCGTTGTGCAAGAAAAGTGCCCATACCTACACCGCTGGCATCAGTGTGGAGTTCGGTAGATGCTGCAGGGTCAAAACGGCGGAGAATTGGAGGCGACACTAGAAGGCACTGAAGCGTCGAAAAAGCCTCATCATAGTCGGACGTCCAAGACGAACGAATTGCGCCACCTGCAAGGAGCTCAATCAGCGGCGAGAGGATCGAAGCAAAATTGCGGACGAAGCGACGAAAATACGAGCCCAGTCCGATAAAATTATGCAGTTCATTTAGAGAAGTTGGGCTTGGAAACTCAGCTACTTCAA
The DNA here is from genome assembly GCA_023969395.1 of Amblyomma maculatum. Lineage (NCBI taxonomy): Eukaryota > Metazoa > Arthropoda > Arachnida > Ixodida > Ixodidae > Amblyomma > Amblyomma maculatum. The sequence goes on along the minus strand of JAJIZL010017329.1, from coordinate 97,285 downwards.
GGAGTTTCACAGGATTGGGATGAACACCGTCTTTCAAAACAACGTGGCCCAATATAATAAGGTGGCGAGCCCCGAAGCAGCACTTTTTCAAATTTAGTTGCAGGCCGGCGTGAGTCAAACATTTCGGCACATGGTCCAGATGGTCCAAATGTGACGTAAAATCTTCAAATAACGAATACATCGTCCAGATAACAAAGACTGTCATGCAGTTTGAGTCCACACGGAACTGTGTCCATTATGCCCTCGATGTGGCCGGCGCGTTGCACAATCGAAAGGGCATGACGTTAAATTCATACAGGCCGTCAGGCGTCACAAAAGCGGTTTTTGGGCGATTGTCAGCTGTCATGGGTACCTGCCAGTAGCCAAAGCGCAGGTCCAGAGATGAAAAGAATTCGGCACCTTGAAGGCAATCGAGAGCGTCAGCAATAAGTGGAAAGGGGTACACACCATGTCGCGTTATCTTGTGCAGTCGCCAGTACTCAACCCAGAATCGGACTGAGCCATCCTTTTTCCTCACGAGAACAACTGGAGAAGCCAAGGATTGTGCGAAGGCTGGATGACGCCACGCTGAAGCATGCCAATAACGTGCTCGGTGATAACTTGACGTTCTGCAGCCGATAAGCGATAAGGGCGCTGGCGTACCGGGGCGTGCGTACCGGTGTCGATGCAGTGAGTGACAACGGACGTGCGCCCCAGAGGTGTCTGAGGAAAGTCGAATGAGGAACGGAAGCGCCGAAGCAAGCTGACGAGCTGGTCGCGTTGATGTGCTGAAAGGCTGGCATAAGACAGCCAGAAAAGGCTGAAGTGGAGTTTTCGTTGTGTACATTAGCAGACAAGTGAATAGTAACAAGTTAAGTGGGGATGAGTCTTCCAAGACGTCATATCACAGCGTCATCAAAAGACTCGATATGATCAAGACGTTCACCACGAAGAAGCGTTGACGGACAAGGCAACGGGTTAGAGACGTACATGGAGCTCTAGCCAACATAGAAGGTCAGAAGGGCGAAAGACAGGACTAAGCAATGGCGACGATTAGCGGCATAAGTCGGGGTGAAAGGAACAGTCAAATCGGAAAAGCAGGCGCAGGAAACGGGCACAAGGATGGTAGAGCCGGCGGGGATGTCAATATCTTCGGCAACTGTTATCTTATCGACGTGGCGCGGTGTGTCGAGCGAGGCGGCAAGTGAAAGCAGAGACAATTCGATGCTGTCTCGGGCACAATCAATAATCGCATGATGATTGGTGAGAAAGTCGCAGACCAAAATCAGTTCGTGAGAGCAGTGAAACAGCACAAGTAATTCGGCGACGTACACAACTCCCTGAATGACAATTCGAGCTGTGCACGCCGCGAGCAGTTGAAAGCGATGTGAGCTGGCAGTTTGGAGAAAAAATTTCGCAACAGGCGTCGTAAAAGGTTGGCACATAAAATACACAGCAACGCCACCGTCCACAAGCGCCAAAACTGCGACGCCATCAACAAAAACTTCTCTAACGTTGGCGGGGGAAGACGGAGGACTTGCACAATATGCAGAAAACGCAGATCTTGCCTCCGGAATTGCGGCTATTAGTTTTCATCCAGGCCAGCAGGAGGGCGATCGCGCCGCGGCTAGAGGCAACGACTGCGGGGAGACGGTGATCGGCGGGAGGAGTGGGAGGAGCGGTGAGGGGAAAGTGAGTCCGCAGAGGTGCCAACTTCGACAGGAGGTGGGGACAGTACATAGTCGGGACTATGCCGGACGACGTGACAAGGAACACCACATGAATAACAGATTGGGTGGTATCGGAGTTCCGCCATGGATTGTTGACCTGACGTTGAGGAGGCAGATACAGGAGGGGCGGAGGTGGTGGCGGTGGTAACGCCGCAGCATATGGCAGGGCACTGTGGTCTGGCGGTGACAGCGGCGTACGTTAGAGGGGTTGTCACTGGCGTAAGTTGAGAGCTTGGCGATAAAACTTCTGCAATTTGCTCCTAGATGATGCGTCGAAGTGCAGGATATAGCGATGGGGTGGTTTCTACAGAAGCAGGAAGGAGCGACAGTTGGCGAGCAACTTCCGCCCGTATAAAAGGCCTTGACCTCGTGAAGGAGGGAAGGAGGGCGGTTCAGAAGCGAGCCTGCATGCTGTCTGAGGCGGGAATAACTGATCGTTGAAGACAGAATGTCAAATAGAAGCTCGTTGCCTCTTGATCAATTCGTAAGTCTGACACAATTTGTGGGATTCGGGCTTGCTGCGGCTGCCCTTTGCGCGGCCGCCGCCCGCTTCCCGGTTGTTCTCCTCGTTCCCTTTCTCCCGCCTGAGGCGGCGGAGAGGGGCTCGGACGACTTGTCACTGTCGTTCGGGCCACAGCTCCGCCCTGGCGTCCCAGTGGCTGTTCTCATTGGCGCCTTTTGGCGGGAACACGGCACCGCTTCGACAGCCGCGCTCGCGCGACTGTCCGAGCGGAGCTCAGCGAGAGACCCCTCCGAGACATCGCAAGGTGCGTACGCTACTGTTCTTGTCTGCCGGCCTTTGTCCGCGCAGACCAGTGTGTACTCGAGTTCGTCTGCTCCGGGTCGTACCTGAGAGCGAAGCTCGAGCCTGTCGATCGTGATCCAAAGATCCGCGACAGGCGTACCTTGCGGTGGTTGCCCACTCTCTCTCTAAGGAACCCTCTGGTCACTGCGAGAGAGAGAGATCACAGCACGCCATTGCGTGCTTGCGGCGCGCACTTCGTGCACGCAGGGGAGCCTTGCTCCTCGCGAGCTCCCTTGACACAGTGACTTAGTATGTGTGTGTGTGTGCGTTTTGTATATATGTGTATGTGTGTGCCGCTGGAGGATGGCGCTTCAATAAACGTTTCCTTTGTGAACTTGGAGGTTTGTGTCCTTGCAGCGGAGTGCTCCCCTCCCTGTGGAGGTTGAGTGCGCGCTGCGGTGTTTCAATGTGCGCGTGGTGACGGCTGATTGGGGCTTCGGCTCGCGCGACGCTCGAACCCGCGGTGGTTAGTGGCCTATGTCCACGTACAAAACCACAACTGGCGCCCAACGTGATTGTCCCTGGCTCCATGAGTCGTTGGACAGCACATCGGCCGAGCCGGTCGCCTTGACGATCAAGCTCATGCGCCATGCCTGCCGCCCCCTGCGCGGTACTCGGCAAAGGCACTGAAACACGCTACATGGTTATTCGGACCACCCTGCGGTGCGACCGTTGACCATATGCCTCCGCTGTTTCAGCTTCACGCCGTTGCGGAAGCAATGTGCGAGACGCCGCTGCTGCTGGCATCTCCGCACAACAGCACCCGTACCCCGCTTGCAGTCATTTCTGTTCGGGGAACGGCGAGGCGCCGGCCGGGCTCCCTCTGGAAACCGCGCCGACAGGGCGCTCAGTTGGCTGATGCGGGTCAGAACTTGCGAGCCGGCTGGCGCGCCATTCTCTCCTGGTACAGCATTTCGACTTTCCGGTGCAGTATCTACAGAGGAGAAAGAACGTGGTAGCTGACGCACTATCCCGTGCCCCACTCGCCCGCGGCGGCGTCTTTACGCCGGCGGGCTAAGGGGGCGAAACAGCGGACGAGCCGCAGATCGGCACGGAGGGGACGCCCGCAGACGGGTTCCCCATTCCGCTATCCGGGTAAGCAGCGCTTCGCAAAGCAGGCGAGGGTGAAAGCTCTTTGTGAGCACATCTGAGACGCCGATGACAGCGGAAGTTTTGCTGCGAACCTGCGGGGGGACGAAACCAGGCTCTCCTTTGGGATGACTGGGATCGTTTTCAGCCATGAAGAGCTACGACGGTCCAGCAAAATGACCCGTTTTGTCGCGATGTCAGCGACGGTCTCTGGGAGACAGAGCGCCGTTACGCTGCTTGTATTGCAGCGGGCGCAGCGCCGTTACGCTACTTGTATTGAGCGGGCGCAGGGGGGCACGAGCCAGCGTGTGTCGCGGAGTGCCCCGGGGATTCATATTTGCTGGGCCACGACGGGCTCGCGCTGAAATACATAGCCACGGATGATGAGTCCATGAACCATTTGAAGTGGCTATTCCCCAATGTCTGAGCGGCGCTCTGTTGCGTTTCTCTCACGACAAACCATTGGCTGGTCATCTGAGTGGCTCCAAGGCTTCAAGAAACTGAGTCAATCGGTGACTGCAGCCCGGCATGAAGCGCGACATTTTCCGCTGTTGCCGTTCCTGCCATTTCTGTCAAATGGGGAATTCGAGGGGTGGCAAGCCACCGGGCATGACGGAGCCAACTGACAGTGTGCGTCCGTGGCAGATGGCCACCTGCGATTTCATGGGGCATTTCCCCAGTAACAAGCAGGGGCTCATTGCTGGAGAATCCCCCTATTGGGAAAGCCAGCCGTGCCTAGATTGCAGACCTGAAGGCCTATGCGTAACGGTCTGACAAGCTTGCGCTGTGGCCCATTGTCACCACAGGCAAGCGCCAAGGCACACCCGATGCGGTGGAACGCAGCCGTGCCCCGCACCGGTACAAGGTGAGGCGACGTTCACCTGTGTGATTGATGCCGGACGGCGGGCCTTTTCCGCAACCGAAGGCATACCGCTTCACCGAGCGAGCTTGCTCGTTCAACCCTACCCGGAAGCAAGGTTGGTCTCCCCCTTTTCTGGCTCGCTCAGTTCCAGCCTGTGTGCTTTATTATTCTTTTTTTTTTGTTTTGTGTGCCTCTGTTCCCATTTTTCGCTTTCTTCTGTTTCCATTCTTGCTTCTTATCTTGTAAATATTGTACAGTGAGTGCCTTCTTTTGTACATAGCATCATCTCTCCTCTTTCTTCTTGAAATTGCGAGGGTTGCCCATTAGACAGCCCCGACGCGCGGCTTTTTCGGTGTGTGTGGAAATGAAGTTGGGGCCGTTTGGGGACGGGGAGCATGGACGATGCCCCTTTCACCCAAGGCCGCCGCGATTGCGGAGGTGCTCGGGACAGGTTCGCCGCTGAAGGTCGGCATCACCCTTGTTTGGTGTGTGAGTGGCTGTGCGTGTGCGTGCCTGGGCGTGGAGGCGACGACGTCGCGCCATGTGTGCTTACCGGCGTGTGCGGAGCGCGGTGGAAAGGAAGCCCCGCCCGGTCTTCCCATGTGCGCCTTGGATCGCCATGGAGTCACGGACTTTCCACACTCGGGGCCCCTTCGGCGTGTTCGCTGTCCCTGCACCTCACCTGTACCACCACCGACCGAGATCGTTTGCAGCCAAAGATGAACGTTGGCCACCCAGAAGTCAACGAGCTGTGAGTCACCGCAGGCTCCCTGAGCTGCACCGACTAACTTTGGAACTTCTGTACATAGTTGTGTTTGTACATAGTTGTTCTGTACATAGTTGTGTTCTGTACATGATTGTGTTCTGTACATAGTCGTTGTTACTTAGCCTCCGGAACTTTGTACATTATTCTTCATGTCATCTTGTTCATTTTTTTTTTGTGCGCCTTGCTAATGTTTGTCTTTCTTGAGTGTCTGTCTTTTCGAGGTCTTTTTGGCTGGAGCAGAAGCGTAGTTGACTTGTTGCGTGAGGATAGCATTCTTTTCTTCATGCTGGGGACCTGCCGCTTGCTTTCACTGATGGGTAGGAGGGCAATTAAGGAGAGGAGGATGTGGGATTCGGGCTTGCTGCGGCTGCCCTTTGCGCGGCCGCCGCCCGCTTCCCAGTTGTTCTCCTCGTTCCCTTTCTCCCGCCTGAGGCGGCGGAGAGGGGCTCGGACTACTTGTCACTGTCGTTCGGGCCCCAGCTCCGCCCTGGCGTCCCAGTGGCTGTTCTCATTGGCCCCTTTTGGCGGGAACACGGCACCGCTTCGACAGCCGCGCTCGCGCGACTGTCCGAGCGGAGCTCAGGGAGAGACCCCTCCGAGACATCGCAAGGTGCGTACGCTACTATTCTTGTCTGCGGGCCTTTGTCCGCGCAGACCAATGTGTACTCGAGTTCGTCTGCTCCGGGTCGTACCTGAGAGCGAAGCTCGAGCCTGTCGATCGTGATCCAACGATCCGCGACAGGCGTACCTTGCGGTGGTTGCCCACTCTCTCTCTAAGGAACCCTCTGGTCACTGCGAGAGAGAGAGATCACAGCACGCCCTTGCGTGCTTGCGGCGCGCACTCCATGTCACTTTGTGCACGCAGGGGAGCCTTGCTCCTCGCGCGCTCCCTTGACACGGTGACTTAGTATGTGTGTGTGTGCGTTTTGTACATATGTGTATGTGTGTGCGTGTGTGTATGTGTGTGCCGCTGGAGGATGGCGTTTCAATAAACGTCTCCTTTGTGAACTTGGAGGTTTGTGTCCTTGCAGCGAAGTGCTCTCCTCCCTGTGGAGGTTGAGTGCGCGCTGCAGTGTTTCAGTGTGCGCGTGGTGACGGCTGATCGGGGCTTCGGCTCGCGCGACGCTCGAACCCGCGGTGGTTGGTGGCCTATGTCCACGTAGAAACCACAAGTTTAACCAGTTCGTCGACTGTTTGCGGGTTTCTGGCCGTCAACATTTGAAAGGCATCGTCGACGATTCTCTATAGGATCTTGGTGATCTTGTCAGCTTCGGACATAGAAGGATTAATACGTTTACAAAGGTCCAAAATGTCCTTTATGTAGCTGGCGAATGTTTCCTCAGGATGCCAAGCGCGGGCTTCGAGGCGTTGTTCGGCGCTCAGTTTACGCTCGGCGGGCGCCCGAACACCTCTGAAAAGCTCGTTGTGAAGGCCGGACAGGTGGGCAGGTCGGGTTTGTGGTTGTGAAACCATAGATTGGCTAGATCTGTCAGGTAAAAGAGGACGTTGGCTAACTTGGTGCTATCATCGCACTTGCTGAGGCGCTTACGCGTTCGTATGAGGTTAGTGAATTATCCACATCCTGGTCATCTGCGCCTGAAGAAGCTGAGGTTACGCTGGCGAAGCATATAATGGTAAGCGGAGCGGTGGGAGCAGTCGAGCATTGAGTAGTGGTGTGGCTTGTTACCTCAGGCAGAATGGCGGATCGAGTGTGCCGCTGTGAAGCTCCAGCGAGAAATGAGGGAACGAGGAGAAGCCTCCACCAAGTGTAAGGGTACGTTCAATCTGACGTCGGTGTTCCGGTCGAATGTTCAACTAGCAAGCCAGTTACTTGCGTCGTCTTCCTTATCCCACGTCTTCTTTGCTAGCACACGCCTTTCGACATACGCTAGTTTTCTTTTCGACAGTCATCGAGCATTGGTGCGACACTACACCAGCAACAAAAGCTTGCGGAATGCGTGTTTTGAGAAAACGAAATACTGTAGCGTTGTTTTGTTGAATACTGTATTGCAACTAATTTGTTAGGCATTGATCGTTGTCTTGGAGTGGGACATTCATGTTCTGTCATTACCATCGTTAATGTCAGGCGACTGCGCAGCGATAATTTTTCCACGCCACGCGACATCTCGAACATGTTTGATGCTGATATTATAAACCGCTTGTTGCCCAACGAATACTTGTTGCGCGGGTAATATTTTTGTCCCGTCCATTCTCTATCGACACGTGGTCTGAACTGCTCGAAATCTGCAAAGCAAGACAATTTCGATTCGGGCATGAAAATCATAGTCCGCTCGTCTTCGCCCCCTAGAACAAAAAAAAGGAATGCGAACAGGGCTTGTAAGAATCTATTCTTACCGGCCGTGCTTTTCAAAAATGCAACAGCAGTATACAAAAGGAGAGTTTACACAATATCCGAGTATTATTGAATACGACAGCTTGCTACGAATTTTCCCTTTGTAGCACATAATAGCTGAAAAGTTCAGCTGTTAGCGTTCGTGCAAAGTTCAAAGTATATTCTGAGGAACATTGCAGGCAATTAAGATGCGCGCTATGCCGCTATGTTAATCATTTATCGCCCGATATCCAGTTTCTACTGGTGTGCCTCACGCTCGATCGCTCGCTAGGAAAGCACACGCGTTGCGCACGCCGAACACCTTACCCCTTTGCTTCCACTGCGGTGAAGCCGGCCATCTACCTCGTCACTGCCCCTACCATCGGGTGAGCTTGTGCGGATTCTCACCGATGACCCTCGACCGTGCTATGGTGAACGACCTGACGACAATGTCTCACCCGCGTCTTTACTACTACGCCAGTCCAGATCACCGTCTGAGCTCTCTTTATTCATTTCCTTTCATTCAGCCGTCAATATTCATTCTGGCAGTCCCCACGTCTGCGCCAGAAAACCTCAAAATGACTACCCTCGAGGGTATGGCCGCCGTCGACCAGCACAATGACAAACATCCTGGCCCAGCGATTTGAATAAATGGTCTGACCTCCGACCCTCTGCTGCAGCAACTTCCTATAATCACAGAATAATTATTCCACAGCCACGAGTCGAACCACGGAACCAACAAACACTACAACAAAATCTCAGTAATTACAACTTTCCTTCGATGCCGCAATTTGATGCAACAAACGACCCTCCAGTTCGACAACCCCTGGACCGGCGCATTTTGTAGACGGTAAGCACCTTTCCACTGAGACAGCGATCGTCGTTGACAATCACCACATGAGTACTGTAATAGATACCGGCGCAGAGTTTTCGGTTATAACTCGGGGCCTTGCTACCATCCTACGCAAAGTCCTGACTCGTTGGAATGGAGCGTCGATACTGTAGCCGGAGACCATGTGGTGATGTCGCTCGGAGTGTGCGCCGCTTGAGTAGAGATACGCTGCGTAACTTTCATGGCTGCTCCGGTGTGCTAGCATAGTGCTCCAAAGACCTGATCCTCGGCCTTAATTTTCTCAAGGAAAACAGCTGAATCATTGACCTCTGTGACCTCATTATGACGTCTTTCACTTAACGCGAAATTATCTTCAAGTGCGCATCAGGCCGGCCAGTTTTCCGACTGTGCGATGACGACATCACTCTTCCTCCACGCTCCAGCGTGTTTGTTACAGTGCTGTGCGACAACCCTTTCGCACTTTAAGGCATCGCGCAAACGAAAGTGTAGGTATTGTTGCGCCTACACGTCTGCGTCGCACGGAGAGGATTTGTCTTAAGTAACAAGTGAACTGAAATTTAATTAACAACGTTTAGCTTTGATTGTTGCCGTTTACAGCATGGTATAGCCATCGCTTATTTTGATGCAGTCAGTGAGACCTCCGTCCACTGCGCGATATTTCCGGTCAACAAGAAGCCTGCTCAGGGCACTGGACATACAGTTAAAAATCAGGCGAATCATGTTCCCTCTTGACCAGAAACTATGTCTTCAAGTAATTCTTGGCTGTTACCTTCCAGGCGCTGCTCAAACATCTCTAAACAACGCCCACACTTGGGCATTTCGATGAGGAGGCGGACACAGAATTGCATACCGACGCTAGTAACGTCGGTCTCAGTGCAGTTATCGTTCAGTGGCAGATGGCGTTGAGCAGGTGAGTGCTTACGCCAGCCGCACCCTGTCTCGTTACGAACAGTATTATTCAACTACTGAATAAGATAGTCTTGTTATTGTGTGGACGGCAATAAATGTTTGCCCGTATTTGTATCGGCGCCAGTTCAGGGTTGTTAGTGGCCACTACTCAATCTGTTGGCTAGCGAGCCTTGAAGACCCTTCGGGATGGTTAACACGCCGGAGTCTCTGCTTACAGCATTTCGATATCACTACTGTTTACCAGTCTGGGGAAAAAACAGAGTGACGCTGACATCAATCCCGAGACCCTATCCCGTGTTCATCACTTGAAACAGATGACTCCGTTTTTCTCGGCGGTCTAATGACGCCTGATCTCGCTCAATAGGAGCGAGACAACATCGAAGTGCGGGCCGCTCATTGGTTACCTCGAGGCAAGCGCATCATTTTTTCCTCACCTTTTTAAGCGTGGCTTGCCGTCGTTCTGCTTTCAAGACAGCATTTTCTACAAGAAAATCTGCGCTACCACAAACATCTAGTACCTGCTTGTGATGCCAACGCCGCTCCGCACCGATGTTTTACAGGCCTGTAACGACGAGCTTTCTGGGACGTTGCCGCGAGTGCGAAAGATCTACTACTGGCACAAACTTGCTGCTGTTGTCAAGCGCTATGTTAAGACGTGCGTGATTACCAACGTCGCTATTAAGCCGGCAGGCCTGCTGCAGCTTATTCATCTTGCTCGAGAACCATTCCACCAAGTCGGTACGAACTTGCTCGGGCCACTTCCTGCGTCATCATTGGGAAGCCGGTAGAGTATAGTTGCCACTGATTACCTCACTCGCTATTCTGAAATCAAAGCAGTTCAAAGCGGCACCTCTACTAATATTTCCTCTTTAACCTACTCCTTCTTCACGGTACCGCTGCGATTTTTTAACTCATAGAGGTACGGCATTTACTTCTGCTCTGACCTAGTAAGCTATCCAGATCAGTGGCACTTGTCTTCGCAGAACAACACATTACCATCCGCAGGCGAATGGCCTTAATTGGGGACTCAATAAGACCATCGCCGATATGCTTTTTATATACGTCGACGAAGTCTAGAAGAACTGAAGTCAGATACTACCATATACAACATCCGCGTATAACACAGCAGTCCAGGAAACGATCAGCTTTACAACGTTTCATTCAGTGTACGGTCGCGAAGCCATTACCGTGTTGGACGTAATGCTAGTACCAGGGTTTGCCTATACATCAGTAGCCGGAGCTGAACAATTAGTTAAGCACGCTGAGAGAACCCGTCAGCTGGCAGGACTGCGAGTTCGTACACAGCAAGCTAAGGATAATCAACGCTACGACCTTCTTCAAGGGAAGGTAATTTACAACCCTTGCGAGCAAGTTTGAGTGTAGATTCCTGTTCGCGAGCGAGGTCGCTCCTAACATTTTCTGCACCGCTACTTCGGCCCGGTACGAAGTGTTGAGCAAATTAAACGACGTCAATTGCGAAGTGATCCCGCAAAGTACTGTTCCCGTTCGATGGCAGGCCCAATCAGAAGTCGTGCACATTGCCAGAATAAATCCTTTCCACGCACGCTAGATCAAGCCACATTTTTTTTTCTTCCTGTGACTGCTTCTTACTCCTCCATGTGAATTTCGCATACACGCCCTTGTCATTTATAACTTGACATACTGTGAGAATGAGTAACTGCACCTAAGTGCGTACAGGAAGGCAATTTCTCTTTTACGACGTCCGTATCAATTTAGATAGTTTCATTCAAAGGACTAACAGCATGGATGAGCTGTTAGTGCCATCTTTGAGCTTGAGAATTGACATAAATAATTGATTGTTTATCATGAAGCCGGAGCATGAAGTTTCACCCATCTAAATTGGTTAAACGTTCAGGCCTACCTTGCTGCGCACAGCTAAGTAACCATGACCTCAGTCAGAATAAGCTTAGTTGCTTTATAAGACACCAATCTATATGCCGAATATTACCGCAAGTGCTGGACTATGCAGCTGCTGTCGGAAAATACTTTAGCTTGTGTGCTCACCATTTACAGAGCGCATAGAGCGCGCAGCTTAGCTATAATCATATTTAGCCAGAGATTCCCCGTTTACCCGACTTCGAGAAAAAACCCTTTATCATGTCGTCTTAGGGATATCGATTTACCAAGGTGCTCTTGAAATGATAAAGCCTGGTTTCAAAGGCGAGCAGCAGAGAATTCACATCACACTTGTTGAGAAACAGGTATTTAGTAAACGAACGTTTACTGGCATTACGACACTCTTCAACAGCACTTCAATTGCGTTAAAAATGGCGCACTCATTTCGTGCTCTACTCCAGAAAGCCAGTATGAAGGCCTATATTTGGCTTTCCATCATACAGCGCACATAGAGCGCATGCAGCAGAACACAGCCTATCATTCAGTACATTTCGTCTGAGGTTTCTCACATGTGCAATTCCGAATGACAATCCTAAATCATGTGCGCTCAATAAAATCTGCATTTTGTCAACGGTTTTTGCTTACAATGACGAAAATATCCAGAAATATTTGTTCTTTATTAAAACCCAAACCATAAGTGGCAGAACCAACTGCCTATACTTATATTCGCCTCCTTCAAAACAATGCACTCATTTCCTGCTGGGCCTGAGAAAACCAGTATTCGGCCCATAATTCGGCTTTGCGCCATCAGGACCTTAATTTAGCCTCTTCGGTCCAGCCATCTGTGCACTCCATGGGCAACGCCACCTTGGACCACACCACGTGCGATGATAGGCCAGATGTACTCTGAGACCTCGTCACTATCCTCTCCTTCTCCAGCAGCGATGGCCTTGAAGACATTAATGATTTCTTGCTTCTCTTCTTCACTGCAGTCGACATCCTCGCCCTGCAGCAGCCGGCCAATGGCCTCCAGAGTTTTCCCCGCTTTCTCCAAAACGTTGTTGTTCGCATCTGTGTTATACAAGAACAATATTTTTCTTCTCAACACACAATATTTGACGCCCAATGACAGTTACGGCTCTCGTGTTATTGCAACAACCCGGATAGGTAAAGCAGATTGCTGTGCTGGAAATATTCATTGAAGCATTGAATGCGCTTTGTCCTCAAACCGATCAAATTAAAGAGAAGCTTGTGTTAACTGGAAGAATTTTGTTTTCTCCTAAAACAAGTGGCATTTTAAAATGCGCCTTCTCATCGTGAGCAGCATTTAATCAAATCATGTCTCCGAGCCCGCGCTAAATGATACTACAAACATGACCTTCATGGTCGGTCTCGGACACCCAGCTTAGTTTCATTAAACTGGCGCCAGGCGGTTATGGCGTACGCACTCCCGAGAACTCTAATACTGGTAATAATTGAACATTTCGGCATAAATAGAATTTCTTAATTCATGCTCGATAGTAGTGATTCGACGCGGTAAATGGGCACGGAAAAATAATGTAGTGAGCAAAAGGGCAGAGCAGCATTTTTGTTTTTTCAATCTAGGCTACATCGTATTCCTCTTATCGGTTTCATTTGTGTCAATCTTCTGTTGAACAGTTGCTAACAACGCTTGAGTTTAAAATCAATTTCTGCCCTGCACAGTATTCTGAGCCTAGGGACTTATACACCAATAACAGAACTTGTAATAGAAATACCTTTCACTTTACCATGACTATCCTTCTACATGAGGATGAAAAGACGTTATCAGAACTGAACCTCTTTAAAGATGTATTTGGCTAGGAGAGCAAAGTTATTTATTTCCAGCCTCTCTTTAAACTCGCGGTGGCATAGGTGAGTTAGCCGTATACCACAATATCACTGAGTAAATTAAAATTCTTGCAAAGCTCCTGCACCGAAACAATTTTTGTTACTTTACCAGGGATATTAACTAAGCAAAACATATTTAATTTCTATCTGCTTATTGTCAGTGCAAGGCAAGGGCAGAGAAAGATGGTTTAGACTGAACACTAAGAAGCATTCACCTTGCGATAGGCCAGAACCTTGCGCTGTTTCCGGTGGAGCTCTGTATTAAAGTAAACCACAAAAAAAGTTCAAGATATCTGTATCTGAGGCTATTCGCACAGAGTTTTTGTAGGTAAACTTTATTTACTCACAGCACTGCGCCGTCTTCCGTGAATATGAAATAGAATAAATACATGCGTTGTTAGTGGATTTACTTGAGGCTGAGTTTCTTAAAAGCACGATATTATCTTATTGCAAATAATATGAACACGCTTGCCTAAACTTAGCATAAGGATGTAACCAAACAATTTGAAAGGAATAATTGCTAGAACATGCCCAAGCATTTTCGTTTGCACTCAGGAAGAACATGCTCGTGCTGATTGCGCTAAAGCAATTGCTAATATCATGCATATTTGAAGAGTCCAACCCGTAGTCTTTTTGTGCTCAAAAGGTGCGATATTTCCGCGCAGCACACATAACGCGTCAGTGCTATTTGATTAAACTTACAGGCCACGGCGGTCAGGGAGAAGAGGGTAAACCACAGACAGGTCTTCATATTTGGACGAGTGGTAGTGAAAATGCAGGACCCTATTGACAAAACAGCTTGTTTTTAAAAGAAAAAAATATATTATTCTTGAGTACATAAAAAATATTCCATAACTCATTGGTGTTGTGTCTGCGGGAGCTTACAATAGTTGACTATAGTTTCTTCAGCGATTATAAGAGCATAATATTAAAAAATATGCTTTGTTGTGCTAAGAAACCTTTGTGGAGAGCTGAAGGCATCAAATACAAGCTTTCAATACAAATAATGCAGTTGTGGCACAAACGCAAATGAAATGAACAAAGAATTTTGAAGAAGACTAAGAGAAACAGGCAAAGCTCTCAAGCTTCGGAAGGAATCATAGCTTTGTATTTAATAAATAATTTTTATTGCAAATGTGCTCAGCAAAAAAAATTTAATATCTTAGGCAGTCTACTTGGTTAATACTTGTTTGGAGCGATTCAACCAAAGAATAACAGTGCACCAAAAATAGCATAAATGAAAGGGTGTACTCACCAATGGCAGCGTATGTGGTTGATAAAATTGAAGAGGGTTCTCGGGCTTTAGGTTCTTATATACCACAGCTGGAAGCGAGGTTGGAAACGTACAACAATCCCTTCGGTTGGGGCTTTCCTATCTTAATTATTTACATACAGCCAGCAAAGGTATCTGTATCGGCCTAAGCCGGACGCAGCTCCTTTCTATTGTTGCTTGCACAATAAGCAAGTAATGGGTTGTACGCGGTGGCGCAGGGGCCCCATTTAGCCATCTATTGCAAAGGGTTCTGAAAAAAAGCGGCAAGAAGGCAATATGAGCTGAAGCACCGAAAATATTCCACACGCTGTGGGCAACAAAATATGGAATGGCTGAGACTTTACAGCATGTACTGAAAACAAAACTTAATAGTCAGTATTCGGTCTTCAGGTGAGTATTTAGGATAATTAGAAGGCAGTTATTACAATTATGAAGTTCTGTAAGGTGTACTGAAGTAGAGTTCAATTACACAAGGCACGCGTGTGCAGCCATTGTGTCGCTTACAAACTATTGGGATCCTTACTGTAGAAATCAGCAAGCGAATAATTAAATTATCATTTCTCCTATAAGGGTTGTCAAATAGGAACTAATTTTAGCGCAATATCTACATTATTAACCTACCAGAGGCAATTGTAACGTAATGTGACTTTCGCTTTCCGAGCAGAACCTCGGATGCTTAGTGTGTGCTTTTCTTTTTTTACATAGAGGCAAGTTTAAGTAGATGCGTTAAACCAGCAACGCTACCTAGTTTCATTTTTGAATTATTTTGAACTTATTCTCGATTCATAGGTCGCCCCTGGTACGTGCCTTATAGGCCAAGTGCAGCTTTCGTTCATAAAAAGAACGGTTCTTATTTTATTTGTTTGTTAAATTTCTTACTCCAATCTCCTACTAGCAACAACACAAATGTATGAAGACTCAAGTTATGAAGACCAAAACGAACCATTGCACAGGGAGAAAAATACATGTGTGTAATGAAGAGGAACCATCGCCAGCGTAAAACAAATATTTATTGAAAATTAACTAGTAGAGATTCAAAACATATAGCCCCCTTTCAAGCCAAGCGTATTTATCTATGCGACATTTTTCCCGTGTGCAAATAGACGAAGTAATTTAAAGAAGCCTCCCAGATAATGGATTTATGTTACTCACCAGGCGACTACCTTTGTGAAAATATCGAAAACACCTATGAATAATGGTTGGTTAGTTTTTCATCCGTCAGTGAAGCGCGTGCAGCTCATCGAGCTTGTCACCCAAATAATTGATATTGTATATTCTTGTATGTACAGTCTTCGTAAAAAATATACAGCCCAATTTTGCTTCTAAGCCCCGCAACGGGGCTCAGTCCGCATCTGCACAGTTTTAAATCTAATAGACGGCAAATCTAGTTCCCAGTTTTCTCTATGCTTACCTATATATCCCAGTATTGCTTCCAGGGGCTTTGTTAGAGTGCTGAGAAGCCAACCCCTTGGGCCGTATATTTTTGACAAAGGCTGTACATTCTCTCAGACATAGAACACAGTATTGAATCATATGATTAAGACAATAGAGCATATGCCTAAATTAGCATCAGACTTGCTATTGCTCTTCAACAGGGCATCGGCAAATAGCGCTCTAGCTACGGACTGCTATATTTTTTGAGCAGGCAGGCGTTTTGCTTTAAGTGACGCAATATACATAATAGCATTCGTACACCTGAAAATTGAAGATAGAGGTGTATTCATAATAGTTATCAATAAAGTTTTCTGTCCGAATTGATCTTGTTGTTTAAGCTGAGTAAAATAGCGGTGGATTACAAAATTCTACGTTTTTGTAGTTGAGTGTTACTGTATTATTATTTTGTAGAAAAGTAGCAAACCCATAAAAAATTAAGTAACACCATGAGCGATCATGTATTGATTGCCTGGCTTATGGGGCCAAAGCGACTTAGTCTATGACAGACGGCGTAGTGGAAGGCTCCGGAAACTTTGACGACCTGGGATTCTTAACGCACACTGACCTCGCCCAGCAAAGGGGCGCCTTCTTTTCGCCTCCATTGAAAAGCGACCGCCACGGCCGTGATTGCATCACGCAGGCTTGAGCACAGTAGTTGAGTGTTCTATCCACTGCCCCACCACGGCGATACTATTCACACATTGAATATCATTACCTGGAAATGATATAGGTATATAACAAATATGATACAAGAGGAGAGAAGAGCCTTTACTCTAGCGAAAACGATATAGCTCTGGGCCGCTTTCTCGGGACTGGGGGAATTATGAAAAATGGCCGTGTTGACGACTCCCGGTTCCTCTTGGTTCCAGTAGCAGGCGCTATGCTAAATCTAGGCTCTTGATGGCACAAGTGATATTATGAAAGTGGGCAAAAAAGCACGCCGACCTCTTAAATAGCTATTTCACCATTTTCATATTTTTTGCTAGTTTGAGTATTGTGTGCGGCATCATGAACATTGACGATCATTATGGCTTGAGTACAATTTTACATCTAACAATGGTAGTTAATAAAAAGAAAGTAAGGTTTGTCGGAACAGCCACTGAGCAGTCCCTCCAACCGGGAGGCACCCTGCAAAATAACTGTTTTGTTTCCGAAAACCAGGGTACCCCCCTTATACGCTACAATAATCACTCCTAACCTCTGCGTTAGGCTAAATGTTTATTTAACAACACAAACGTGTGTTTTAAATGCATCAAGGTTTTGCGGGGAAGCGAAATTGAATTACGTGTAAAGAGAAGCCTCTCAAGCCACATTCCCTAGGCGATTTTACGCCCAAATTGAAGCCCATTTTATACTGATGCCACTTTTATGCCGAATCATCTCATTCTGTATCGGTCCCGAATAAACTTTATTCGCTAGCAGGCTCTCAGTTCAAAGTTTCTAACGAGTTAACTGCATCTGCAATGCAAGCAGTATATATAACCGTATTTCATCTATAGTGTTTTCATTACAGGCCCCCCGCAATGGCTCAGTGATTATGGTGTTCGACTGGTGACCTCAAGGTCGAAGGATATAATTCCGAGTGTTCCGGTTGCTTTTCGTTGGAGGTGAAAAGCAGTGTCCCTGTCCATAGCGATATTCATGCACGTTAAAAACTCACGGTGGCAGAAATGTTTGATCACTTCCATTAGTGCGTACCTATTTTGTTTGCGTCACTTTGGGACGTAAATGACATGAACCGTATTCTCGCCATATCAGGAAAAATGATGTGAAGAACTCGATTTTTACACACGACTTCTTGTCAAAGCTAGGACTGCCCGATCTCATTTGTCAATAAAAGGAGCCATTACTCATTGCCACGAATATATTTCGAGTCACTTCGTTCTTTACAGGCTTCAGATAATTGGGAGGATATCACGAAATTATACCTTCCTTTCTCAGGCACATATAATGTATGTACCTAAAACTCTTGCTTACACCGATGAAAAACAAATGCAACTGCACCTATGAGCACGTTTTCTATCTTTCCTTTTCAATCATTTCATTCTTCTCTCTAGTATTAGTCTGGCGCCACTGTGATAACGGGTCCGGCGAACAACATCTCTTACCCGCTATGTGTCCCTACGTCAGAGGCGGCGACAGTGAAAGATTACAAAGAATGAAAACGACTAGAAGACGTGACTGCTGGTTTTTCCAGCAAACAGATTTATCGCAACACAATTGAGTGCGCAACAACCTCCGTCTCGATCGGCGTTCCCTTCGGATGTATTGTTCCAGCGGCTCATATGCTTATCGGGGAGATTTGTTCTTTTTCTAGAAGGTATGCAGTAGCGCAGGTAAGGATATACACGTGAGTTGTAGAAAACGCCAGCACATCGGGTTTGGGGCTGCTATTTTTTCTCGATATCCACTTTGACGCTCGCTCAGGAAAATGCAGGAAAGAGGCGTCCAATCCCCTCTTCAACGCATAATCTTACCCTCAGCTGCTCAAGTACATCAGCTACGGCATGAGAAAGCTTCAGAGGACAATGTACTGACTGCATTTTAGTTTGAGGTAATAAATGTTTGTGGAGCTTTCAGTCATGCTTAATTAAAAAAAAAAAACTTATAGCAAACCACAAGCTTGCTGAGAGCTATTCCGTTCAACTTTGCGTTTTAAAGGTGTGTTGCAAGGGCACTTAGTCTGTTACGTGTGTAGGTTTCGAATGG
Organism: Amblyomma maculatum; assembly: GCA_023969395.1. Lineage (NCBI taxonomy): Eukaryota > Metazoa > Arthropoda > Arachnida > Ixodida > Ixodidae > Amblyomma > Amblyomma maculatum. The sequence goes on along the minus strand of JAJIZL010017329.1, from coordinate 78,818 downwards.
CCTATATTTATGGGTAATTGCAATAAATAATGGGATGCCTTTAAGGAGCGCCTTTAAAGGTACGGCGGCAAAACGTAATTAGCTCCCGTGTAAAGCTTCCGTCACCTATTCTTATTAGTGTTCTTGCACTTTCATGCTTACCTAATCAAATTATTGCCCCCAAACATTAATGTAAAGCTCCGCTTTAAACAGTTGGTGGACCATGTCTGCGTGGTCGAAGGGCAACGCATCTCAATTACATTTCAAGGCTACAAAATATTTCATTCTAATACAACCTAGCCATCTCGAAGCAGCGCCTGAGTTCTTATCATCTGCAAAGCCGACCATGTCACGCGATGTCGTGATGGCGCCACTTATGAAAGACAATCCATTGCTTTGCCCAATCACCTTACAATTGTAAAGTCCTCAGATGAAGCCCTCGCATTTTTTTTTTTTTTGCAAAGCCAGCCCTAAATGATCTGTACAATGCGACATTTAATGTTCGCACTTTGATACTGAGAAATTATAAGGGATTAGTGACTGACAGAGTGACAAAGTCTACGGATGCGGACAGCAATCCGCAAGAGAAACTACTGGCGGGAGCATTGCCTCTTTACCCGTCGTGCCTTTGAACCGCTGCCTGAAGTGACCCATAATATTTTCATTGAGGTGCCTTTTACGTTCCCTTACTTGTTGATTGTGTACATTTCAACAGTTCGCAGAGCAGTTTACCGTGGAAGCGCAGTTTTTCACTGTAGGGAAGATGAAAGGCGGAACGTCACGTTTCACCGGCACATTCCCTATAGAGGAGCTGGAGGAGAAATAGAGGACCTGTGCTCGTTTATTAATTTATTTTTTGTGAACGCAGCGGCATTTGATTGCTACTAGTCTCCGAGTCAGTAGAGTGTAATCAAATTGCGGCGCGCGTGTATGAAGCCACTTGTCCACAGAAGCATCTAGGCTCTGCATAAGCATCTCGTATCTATTTGTGCCTATCTTTAGCGACGCAACTCCATTATTGCAATTGAAAAAAGCCATGAATAAAGCAGAAGTCATTGGAATAACAAAACTGCGCAACAAAAACTGGAATAAAGAACCCAAGGTGTAGTTTCGCAGCGTGACGGCAGCGCAATATTTCTCGTGTTGCGGCAAAATTTGAAGTCATGACGAGTCGCCCGAGCACTCTTCGCTCTTCCTGTCCACGCGGGGTGAACGCATGGCGCCAGGCGTTCTTTTCGCGATACCGAAACGCTTCCGCCGAAGAAAACGGAGGGGCAAAGGATAGTGGTGTCACAGGGTAGCCCCATCAGCGCGCAAAGCATGCAATGACGAGGCTCACATGTGAAACTATGCAAATTCGTTCATTAATATTCCCTCCAGGACTTTTTTCAAACCGACTTTTTTCGAAAAACTTTTTTTCCAACGAGACGTCTCATATTCTATTTGAAAACGAAAGGATACAACTTTCCCCTTCTGCGTGAACTCCGAAATATTGCCAGTTGACAATTGAACTGCCTGTAGTGGCATCAAAAGACTACTATAGCTTAATAACACGCATAGAAGATGACTGTGATTGCCTGTGAACACCTCAGGCAACGCCCACCTCCCCAGAACTGGAGTTGGCCAACCTGGTGCAGTAATTGGCCGCAACATCTCATGATAAGCTCCATAAAACCCCGGCCGTCAGTCACCAGCGGCTGCGGAACAACTGACCACGGCGGCGGTCAGACCTATGACGCAGTAGGGGTTGCTAAGAATTCCTGGCTCCGCTGGACAGGCCGCCATTGGAAACTGACCCTGGCAACGTTTAACGCTAGAACACTAGCTAGTGAAGCTAGTTTAGCAGTGCTGTTAGAGGAACTAGAGGGTATGAAATGGGATTTCATAGGGCCTAGTGAGGTTAGGAGGCCGAATGAGGCATATACTGTACTGAAAATCGGCATGTACTTTGTTATCAAGGTTTACCAGAGAGGCGACAACTAGGAATAGGTTTCCTTGTCAATAAGTATATAGCGGGTAATATAGCTGAATTCTATGGTATTAATGAGAAAATGGCAGGCATCGTAATTATGCTTAATAAGTGGTATAAACAGAAGGTTGTACAGGGCTATGCACCTACATGTAGTTGTGATGACCAAATAGTTGAAAGCTTCTACGAAGATGTATAATCGACAATGCGAAAAGTAAAAACGCAGTATACTGTACTAATGGGCGACTTCAATGCCAAGGTAGGGAAAAAGTAGGCAGGAGACCAGGCAGTAGGTGACTATGGCACTGGTTCTAGGAATAGCAGGGGGGAGTTACTAGTTGAGTTTGCAGAGCGCAATAACCGAAGAATCATGAATACCTTCTTGAGCAAACGGAAGAACCGGAAATGGACATGAAAAAGTCCTAACGGCGAGACTAAAAATGAAATTGATTTCATAATGTGTTCAACCCCCGCCATTATGCAAGATGTAGAGGTAATCGTGAAAGTGCGATGTAGTGACCACGGGATGGTGAGGTCCCGAATTAGCCTAAATCAGGAGAAACGCAACAGATTAGTAAGAAAGAAACCGATCAACGAATTAGCAGTGAGGGGGAGGGCAGAAGAGTTCAGGATGTCGCTACAGAATAGATATTCAGCGCTAACCGAGGATGGCGACATTACCATAGAAGCAATGAACAATAATTTCAGAGATATCATTGCTGAGTGCGCAGTTGAAGTAGGCGGTAGGATAGTTAGAGAAGATACCGGTAAGCTGTCTAAGGAGACGAAAGATTTGATTAAGAAACGCCAGAGTATGTGTCACGAAATCGGCGCACATTTTCATCAAGCCGGTACGGCGCGAGGCCCGCACGGCGTCGCTTGGAAGGCATGGAGAGAAAAGCCCTCCTTCCCCGCGCGGGAGAGCGCGTAGCTTTGTACGCGTTGCCGTCACCCTCTTTCCCATTGCCCGGGGAGGACGGTGGTTGATCGGACTGGAATCAGCCGGAAAATTCCAGCATCTTCTATGGGACCTGGCCAATGGCGGCGCGCGGCTCGACGGGAGGAAGAGAGAGCGCTATAACCAGCAAAGCTAAGTGTGTGTGCGCGCTAGCTTTGACGCGTGCTAACAAACAGACGCGGCGCGCCCTATTTAAAGAGACCGCGCCGCTTGATGAGTCAGTCAGTCAGTCAGTTCGCCAGTGTTTTGCGGCGTGCTCGCCTGTGCTTCGGCTGGACTCCCGGGGATCACCCGCTGCTGGCAAGCCCACGGACTTTCAAGGGAGCGGCGCTCGTCTCGTATGGCGGCCACATCGTGACTCTTGAGGCGTCGGACTGCAACAGGGCCCGGTGAACAATTTGGTGTTTGTTTATGTAACTCTCTCGTGTTTGATATGTTGCAAAGCCTGTGTTATTGAATCATTCTGTAGTTGCATGCTTAGCGTTTGTATTCTGTGAACCTCTCGTCTGTGTATTTCAAGTGATCTTGTGTATTCCTTTGTATCGTCTCTTGCTGTATATAAATTGTGTTTTGTTTGTTACTTCTGACTCCGAACCTTACTCTGTCTTGAACCGGCAACAGCTGGGCACCAAACGACCATCCCCTTCTGTCACTACGAGATAGTTGAATTCCGGCTGAGCCTGCCACGCAAGTCGAGGGCATCTCCTTGCGACCGGAACAGCTATCCCCACTCACTCTAAGGGTGTCTGGGAGTGTTCGCACCATTAAGGGCGCATCGTTAATAATACCCTTCTAATTATTAACGGGTGACAGTATGAAAGCTTCCAATCCATCAGACCAGATCGAATTAGACGAGATATCAAAGCTAATCAATAAGCGCAAGGTGGCCGTTATAAGGAAGTATAACATGGAGAAAATTGAGCATGCTGTACAGAACGGGGTAGCCTTAAAGCGGTAAAGAAGAAATTGGGTATAGGCAAAAAGCAGATGCATGCGATAAGGGGCAAGGAGGGCAACGTCATCACGAATATGGACAAGGTAGTCAAAGTAGCCGAGGAGTTCTATACAGATTACAGTAGCCAAAGTAGTCAGGACCGTAATGAGACTGGCGGTAGGAAAAAACAGTCGGACGTTCCACCAGTGACGAAGGACGAGGTCAAGAAAGCATTAGAAACTATTAAAAGGGGGAAATCAGCTGGAGAGGATCAGATAACTAAAGATTTGCTGAAGGACGGGGGGGATATCGTGCTAGGAAAACTGGCCACCCTGTACACGCAGTGCCTTGTGTCATCGACGGTACCGGAACCATCGAAGAATACAAACATTATCCTCATCCATAAGAACGTGGACGCTAAAGACCTTAAAAATTACAGACCAATCAGCTTAGTGTCTGTTACGTATAAGGTATATACTAAAGTAATCGCTAATATAATAAGGACAACCTTAGACAGCAATCAAGCAAAGGATCAAGCAGGTTTTCGGAAACGGTACTCTGCTATCGATCATATCCATACCATCAATCAGGTGATAGAAAAATGCTCGGAATATAACCAGCCCATAGCATTCATTGATTACGAAAAGGCATTTGACTCAGTTGAAACCTCGGCGGGGATGCAGGCATTACGAAATCAGGGGGTAGACGAGCCGTACGTGAAAGTGCTGGAAGATATATATAGTGGCTGCACAGCAACCATAGTTCTGCATAAAGAAAATAGCAAAATTCCCATAAAGAAAGGTGTTAGGCAAAGCGACACAATCTCCCCAGTCCTATTGACAGCTTGCTTAGAGGAAGTATTCAGAGACTTGCAATGGGAGCCGTTAGGGATAAGGGTAGATGGAGAATACCTCATTAATCTGCGATTTGCTGATGGCATTGCCTTGCTAAGCAACTCGGGGGATGAACTGCAAATAATGATTGATGACCTAGACATGAAAAGTATAAAGGTAGGCTTGCAAATCAATATGCAGAAGACTACGGTAATCTTCAACAGCCTCGAGAAGGAACAGCAGTTTACATTAGGTAGCGAAGTACTGGAAGTAGCAGGCGAATATATCTACTTAGGACAGATAGTAACCGCTGATTCGGACCATGAAAAGGAAATAATAAAAAGAATATGATTGGGATGGAGCGCATTTGACAAGCACTCGCAGATTATGACTAGCAGCTTACCGGTATCGCTCAAGAGGAAAGTATACAACAGTTGCATCTTACTGTACTCACCTATGGGGCTGAAATGTGGAGCCTAACCAAGAGAGTTCTACTTAAGTTGAGGACAACGCAGAGGGTTATGGAACGAAACCTGGTAGGGGTAACATTAGGGATATGAAGCCTGCAGAGTGTGTCAGAGAATTAACTCACGTTACCGACATTCTAGTGGAAATTAAGAAGAAGAAATGGGCATGGGCAGGACATGTAGTGCGAAGAGAAGATAACCGATGGTCGCTTAGAGTAACAAACTGCATTCCAAGGGAAGGAAAGCGTAGTAGGGGGCGGCAGAACATTAGGTGGGCGGATGAGGTTAAGAAGTTCGCAGGGGTCAAGTGGATGCAGCTAGCACAGAACCGGGTTAAGTGGAGAAATATGGGAGAGGCCTTCGCCTTGCAGTGGGTATAGTCAGACTGATGATGATGATAGTAGATGACAGGGATAGAAAATTCTCCTTTGCCTCGATCCCCGCGTGTGAGTTGTTCTGCAATTTTCTGTGCTCTGTCCCTGCCTTGTTGAGCTCTCTGAATGCTCTGAAACCAGATCAACAAATACCTAGCGTGCGACGTCCGCAACAGACTCGCATTTGTAATTGTGCCCTATGGAACACCAGCCTTAGCATTTCTAGAACGACCGAGAAAATATTGAGAAACGGGGTCTTCTGGTTGGAAAATGCGCCTTGAGGAAAGCGTTCTTACATATTACCTCGAAGTGTCCGGCTGCCAACAAAAATATGTCCCAACGCGATACTAGGGAGCACCTGTGGCTCGATCGACGTCACTCACACAGAACACGCCTTCACCTTCAGAGGGCTCATGACTACTCAGCAAGTATGACAGACGAAGCACCACAATTTAAATATGCCCGACATAAATGAGACTAACAGTACATCGGGAAGCTCTCACTATGCCTGTATTTCTTCTGGCTTCAGAGCCAACGAGCTGGTTAAGTGCCGCAGCGCGTGTAGCACGCATGTTCCATACATTACTGCGCTTTTTAGTCTACTAGCATTCATACCATTGAATAACCTCTTTCGGACTGTACACTTATTCTTCGGCTGCAAAATTTCATTTAGTATCTGCGTCATATAAAAACAAAAGCGTATATCTTTCCCATCCTACAGACCAAATCGATGGTCAATGAGTGAGCCGCTTCATTTCACAGTACGGACAATACACTTGTATATTTAAAAAATATCAGGTTTTATTGAGAGGGTGTGACTCTACCTTAGCCTGGTGCGTCAACAGAAAGATGACGAGCTTCTTCCTCTTTCTCATAATTCATTTTTCCTCTCTTCAGCGCTGTCTCACATTTCCACCTTCAGGGACGAAGCACCCTGGGATGTCAGAGTCCCAAAAGCGGCATAACCGCATCCTTGCGAAATGCCCTACTTGTGTTTTCTGGGAGGGGCGGCCTTGGAAAGATTAAGGGGACGTCATGAAATTCAAGTCGTTGATCCTAGTGAGTACAATAAATGGGCCTGTGTAGTACGACAACAGCTTCTGGGACAAAATCATGCTTGCGGAGAGGGGTCCAGAGACGTGCTGAGTATCCGGGAAAGTAGCAGACATCCTGGTGATCACGATCGTAGCGCTGCTTAGAGCTTTCCTGTGAGGCCAGCGTGCGTAACTGGGTGAGCCGACGAGCCTCTTCAGCGTGCCAAAGGGTACTGGAAACGGAAGGCTCAATGTCGAGAGAGAATGGTAAGATTGTGTCGAGAGAACATCGATGCGGGCGGGTATAAAGTAAAAATGGGCTACAAGGAGTTCTTTCACGCTTCTAGGTGTTATAGGCATATGTAATGAAGGAAAGCACGTCATCCCGGTTCTTATGATGTGATTCGACATACACTGCAAGCATGTTCGTCAGTGTATGGTTTGTACTGTCAACGAGGCCATTGTCTGCGGATGGTGTGGTGTAGAGTTACGAAATGGCAAGACCAAAACGCAGAACCTGTTCCACAACAAGTGCCGTAAAATGGCGGGCGGCCATGGTCATTAATCGTTATTAGTGACCGTGGTCTATGACGGAGGACGACAGCGTGAAGAGACTTTAGCGGCGGTGGCGGAAGAGATGGCGGCCGTTTCGAGTAACGTGTGAGATGATCAAAGCATACTATGATCAAACGAATGCCTTTGGACGAGCGGGAAAACAGGCCTGTGAGGTCGGCACCCACTTTCTCATATGGTGAGGTGTGTCACCGGATGTAAGCAGACCGGAGGAGAAGTAGGAAGCTTGAACCGCTGGCACTGCACAAAGGAGGTCACATAATACGCAGTCGTGCGGCGGATATTCGGCCGGTAAAACGTTTCTTAATGTGGGTAAGGGTCCTGGGGAACCCATTCAACTGCCCATCTGTGACGTCATCGTACAATGCATGTAGAACAGAGGAATAGAGGCTAACCGAAACGACAAGCTTCCTACTTCCTACAGACGAGTATTGTTTTTTTTTTTCGGTAGAGCGAGCTATCGCTAATGCAGAAAGGATTAGCAGGTGTCGGAACACGAGCTTTTTCTAAAGCGGAACCAAGTCTTCATCTTTTAACTGTTCATGCTGGAACGTGGCAAGATCTAAAAGTAGTAGGGAAACGTCGGCAGGACTGACATCAATGTTGTCATCATTGAAAAGACTAGTCAGCGCCAGACGCAAAGTGGCCGTCAGCGTCTGCGATTTGGCGACCACTTTTGTACGATTTTAAAAAGAGATTGCTTCACACGGTGTCTTCAACGCTCCATACAAGGCAGAAGCGAAGAAGTGGACGCAAGTATGGGGCACGTGAGAAGTAGAACACGAAACCAGGTAAGACTCAGTGTAAGGCATCAGTGTGGAGTTCAATGGGAGCTGTAGGCTCAAATGACGCAGTATTGGCTGCGAGGTAAGAAGAAACTCGAGCAGACAGAATCATCATCGTGAGCCAATTTTGAAGAAATATCTTTCTTCAAGAGGCATGGGTGCGGGCAGGCTGCGCCAGCAAACCTGGAGATGAAGCGCCGAAAGTAAGAGCAAAGTCCCAAGAAGCTCCTGAGGTGTTTTAAAGAGTTGCACTTTTTGAAGCAGTTGATGGCTTCAGTCTTCTGTGGGTCTAGCTTAATACTGCCTTTTCAACCAGATGCCCAAGCACAAAGATCTGACTTTCTTCGAAGCGGAACCTCTCAGATTTCAGCACAAGGCGGGCTTTCTCCGTGCAGTTAAGCACAACTAAACGGCTACTACGCTCGGCGAAGGTTCGTCATAAAATCACTAAATCATCTAGGTAGTACATGCAAATTTACCAGTTTAGGTTAAAAAGTGGTCTTCATAATTCTTTAGAATGCGCTGGAAAGTTGCATAGGCCTAAAGGCATCACAATAAATTCACCTAAGCCATCCGGAGTGACGCATGCAGTCTAATCTTTGTCTTTTGGATGCATTTGGATCTGCCAGTATCCGCACCCTAAATCAACAAACGAAAAGTAGAAAGCTGATAGAGGCTGCCAATGGCAACAACGATGCTCGAGAGCGGGCAAGGATCCTTCTGTGCGAATGTGGAAGCAGTTGTGGTGGTAAAAATATTTTAATAAAAATGTTTAAGAGGTTGTAGCTGCGGTTGGGGGGGGGGGGGGAGCCCTCACTCCGGAACCCCATAGGCGTAGGCTGCTGTCCGCCCTCTTTCGATGAGTGCTTTTTGACCCCTTGCGTCCGAGCTGGTCATAGCAGCCTCCCACCCCTCCTGCGTTGGCTGATTATTTATAGTGACAGTCTGATTTCGCTGGCAGGCCCATACCATATGGTACAGGTCCGCCTTCTCTGCGCAGAATTTGCATTGTGAGTCAAATGACTCTGGATCTATTGCGTGTAGTCTTCGTGGATTGTTAAAAGTGTAGATCTGTAGCTTGCGGAAGTGTGCTTCTTTCCCTTTGTCTAGTGTATTTGCCAGTGGAGGCTAGACCAGGCGAGATAATCCTAAGTGCTGGAGTATATCAGTGTAGGTTAGCAATGGGGTAGAAGGCTCCACGAGATTTGTATTGGGTGCCCGGGGGAGGAATGCTCGCCTGAGGCGTGTGCGCTCTCGTTCCCTGGGATTCCCTGGTGACCTGGTACCCATACGTAATGTTTATGCGTGGGTTGGTAGCCACGGGTGTAATTATCTTGCAGGATTTTAGTTGCTAGCGGTGCAATCCTGCCCCTGAGGTAATTGCGATATGCTGCCTGTGAATCTGTAAGAATGTATTCTGAGGCAGTGTGTGTTGCAGCTAGGGCAATCGCCATTTCTTCCGCAGCCAGTGTGCCTTGGCTGGGCAATATTAGTCCATCCACTTTCGATTTTGGTGCACTACTGTAACAGCCGCCATTCCCCATTCAGGACCCGCAGCATCGACATAGAACACGCCCTCGCGCCCGCCGTAGTGCCTTTTTATACCTTCCGCTCGTGATTGTCGTCTTGGCTGGTGAAAATCGGGGTGCATATTCCGCAGCAATGGAGCTCAATTGTATTCTCCACTTCATGAGGCTTCGATGTCGCGTTCAGGGTCTAGCTATCAGGGGCAATTGATGTTCAAGTCGTTAAAGACTTTTCGGCTAGTCAGAGTCGTAGAGATTCGTACCAGCTGCGCCGTGATGTGTGCCTCTATCAGCTTGGCTACCGTGTTGTAAACGACCAGTCGTAAAAGCCGGTCCGTCGATGTCGTGGAAGGGAGGCCCAGGGCCTTCTTGTAGGCGGTTCTGATTATGAAGTCGAGGTTCTTGATGTCAAACGTCTTGAGACGGAGGTAGCGTGCTCCATAGAGGATGCGGCTCAGGACGAAGGCCTGCACCAGTCGGAGAGTATCTTCTGCGCGCATCCCTGATTTCCGCGGCGTTTTTTTGACGATCATCCTGGCGACTTGCTCGCTCACGAGGCGGAGTTTCTCGATGGCGAGGTGTTTGTTGCCCTTGTTATTAATATACAGACCCAGTATCTTGACGGCCTGAACTTCCTTTATGAGTGAGTTGTCAACGTGGATGTCGATCGTGGCCTGATTTTTGTGCTGGCCGAAGACTAGGAGTTCACATTTTTCGAGAGAGGAGGTTAGTCCAAACGCTCGTGCATAATTCTGAACTGTTGTTGCCACTGTTTGTAGTTTTTGTTCAATCATTCCTTTACTACCCGTGGTTGTCTAGATGGGTATATCGTGAGCGTACAGGGCGTGTCGTATGCACTATATCTGATTTAGAAGAGGTGGAAGATTTCGGAGTGCAATATTGAACAGAAGTGGGGATAATACTGCCCCTAGCGGAATGCCTCTCGTGCCCATCTTCGCTTGCGTTGTTGGCTTAGTACCGATGCTGATGTTGACCGTTCTGTCTTTAAGGAAATCATAGATGTATGAGTAGACTCGCTGGCCACAGTTCGTGGTCTGGATGTTCTGGGGGATTGTGGAGTGCTTGACATTGTCAAACGCTCCTTTGAGGTCGAGGGATAGACGTGCTCGGTCACTGTTTCTGTGTTTTGGATCAATGACCTCGGGATGAGTTTCAGAAACACATCATGGGTGGACAGATGTGCCTTGAATACAAACATCGTGTGTGACAGTAGATCATTGTTCTCTAGATAGTTAGAGAGACGCGCTTGGACTGCCTTTTCCATGAGTTTGCCTGCACACGACGTGAGGCATTTCCGTGTTGCCGTGGTGTCCCCGAAACGATTGCGGATCTCTTCAATGCGGTCCCAGCTCGTGAACAACGCCTCATCGTTCTAAACTCATGTCAGTGCTGTGGCCTCCAAAAGAAAACAACATTGTCCAGCTTGACTGTGTCATCCGAGCGGTTGCAGTTACTCCCCAGGTGGTAATAAGTGACCGAGTCATCCACATCTTCACAGCCTCGTCACAAAAGTCACAGCCACTGCACATGGCTGCAGTGTGTCTGCGTCTTGGACCATTGTCGTGGTAAAAGGTGGGAGCACAAGGAGGCGTCGGCTATAGCGAGGTAGAGTAGGGTCCGTAGCGATCGTCCCAGTACCTGCCACCATACTCTTAGGTTTTATTAACATGGTGCAGCTCGACCTTCTCCTGGTGCGTTAACAGAAAGATAGCGAGCTTCTTTCTCTTCCTCACACTTCCTTTTTTCCTCCCCGCAGCTCAACCTGACAAAATTTAGTGCAACAATGTAACTACATAGCGGAATTAAACTCGAGAAACACTTCCTAGATGATGTTTTCTCTCACGTGAGAAACGCAGCTCACGGGCAATAGTGATTCATCGCCGTATATAGTCTGCTGTATAGTACACACGTGAATAAAAAGTTTCTCTTCGTTAATACGTTTGCTTAATTATAATCCGCGGCAGTCTGCCCAGTATTTCAGACGGAATGCAGGCGGTACGTCGTGGCGGCCGGATATTCAAAGAACCGGCTCAAGCATACCTCCACCCCTTTTGAGTCATTAAACATTTTTTTACCACCACCACCGCCTGCGCGCGGTGGTGGTGGTGGTGGTGGCGCGCGGCGCACGAGGCGAAAGCCGCGAGCGGATCCAGCGACGTCCCGGTTTGTGCTTTACTGTCACTGATGGCGCGGCGCATCAGGAGCTGCAGCGCCGGCCAGGGAAGCTTTGAGAACATATATAAGCTGGCACGAAAGAGGACACTGCAAATACCCGGACATTGATTTAGAAGCATATCAATATTAAAATTCCCACTCGACCGTTACAAGGCAATCTTTTCCAGTCGTTCATATGCGAGTGGAAATTACCTCTTCTGTATTCCTCCGCATTTCACTGTTCCAACTTTGAACTTTTCATGGAAGCTTTCTGACAAAAAGTGCCAGTTGCCCAATTAGATATCTTTCTTTTGTATTTAGATCACAAGTATACGTGCATTTTTATGATTTCTTAATAGTACAAATGGTAACGAGTAGCTGATTTATTAGATGAATCCCTTATATCAAAGACACACACGCCTACCACTTTCTATGAGATGCGCCCCGACTAAGATACTCGCCAGTTAGTGAAAAGGAGAGCCATAGGCCACTGTTAAATGCTAAGCCCACGGCATAACGTTTTGGCAGACTTGTCTTCGTTTCTCCGCTGTCCTCTATTTCAGCGCTTTCTGTAATATAAAGTCCCGAATTAACCAAGTCGTAGGAATGAGACACCGTGGCCTATCACTAGAGTGATTAATTCAGGATCCAAGCGTACTATATCATTATATTCCCGTCTCAAAGAGTTACCGTGTGTAGTGCACAGTACTTATAGCTCATGTTTTACGAACTTTTGACGCCAGAGAACCCGCTGATCAATCAGTAGCCGGCAATGTGATCTGTAAACAGCGTTTGCACCAAACACTGTCGTTGAAGTTTACGGAGAACAAGTTCTTTAAAGCTAGCTCATCAATTATGACCCAACAAACGTTTTCCTTGTTGTAAAAATTACGATTTATTCCTTTTTTTCTTCCTATAGGAATTTATGTGCCTGCGGAGGCTGAAAAACCATGCGCTCGGCCTGTACAAGTGCTTGGCATTTTGCTTTTATCAAACACGCAAGTAAAAGAGCAAAATTCTCGCAAAACAATTAAAACAAAACCTTAACGAAGGGATTCAACAACCGTTCCAGATATTTTCTTTCGCTTTGTAAAATTCAACATTTACGAGCAACTCAAGCTCTCTGGGGCGCCGAAGTCGAGGGATGCGGATAATGGTCACCAACTTGAGATTTTAATAAGCTGGATACAGCTCAGTACAAGAGAGCTGTGCATTTCGCTTCGATGGAAACACGGCCGTCATTGCAGAGATCGAACCTGGGTCTCCAGGCTGTGTAGCAGAGCGCCTTAACCAGTCTGGCACTGCGGAGGAGCGCTTCTGAACATTAACTTAACATCCATTGCATACCATTCATAACATAACACTCATAAACATACATTCATAAATTGTATTTGTGAAAGGCAGCAAGGAATATGAGCTAAACGAACTTCGCATTAGCACTAGGGGTACATGTAGTGTGCAATGTCAATGTACTGCCTTTTCCAAAAGTAACCAGGCTGCGTGTCCCGCTTCTCAGTCGGATAGTAGAAACTTGGTGCCATTTCTAAAGCTGTAAATCTGTGGAAAGTAAAGACGAGCTCCTGTACTCACTTATAAATAAGCTGTAATCCTCTGGAAAACTATTTTTGCGTTAGAATACAAGCGAGAAGCAAAACATGCAGCCTGGTTACTTTTGGAAAAGACGGTACGTTAAATATTCCCAAGTAGATAGAACACCATCGGAATCTCTTCACTACAGCGTTACTCCTTGCCTTAATCACTTGGGGTGAATAGACTCCGCAATGCTGCTACGCACTTAACATGTCTTAACATATATAAATGACACGTCTTATCGATACAACAATTTCTTGAGGTTTTAATCAGTTGCCCGTTGTTTTAAGCTGAAAAGTTGATATGGCGTTCTCACGAATGGGTTTTTCCAATAGGGTCATTCGAGGCCGAACATCTGATTTGGAGCTCGATTCCCTCCGATATTGTCGACATAAGTTATGACACTATGTTTAACCGACTAAAGTAATTACGCTTACTAACTTCGACAAAAAAACTTTTCTGAAAATGTGACACTCCTTCGAATTTCTCAGGGGCGGGCTCAAGTTAGTCCCACAAAAACTTACAAAGAAACAAACATTTTAGCTTCGCGCTTGAAAATGTGTTTCAGATAATGAATATGCATTGAAGTTGATAAATGCTCAAATAAACATATTTGTAGCGCAAGCGTTTTCAGTTTTTTTATTTCATTATTGCCCCCACCGAACACCTTTTTTGCAGTTCCCTAATTACTCTTTCGCGACACTGACCAGCAGCACCACATGTTCTTCTGCTTCTGTATATTATATGCCTGACAAGCAGCCTACCTAAGAAAAAAAGACAAACATAGAAATAAGTGCGTTATGCCTCCTTTTCGGGCATAAATTTTATGAACAGCCGTCTCCAGTAAAATCTTAAATTATAGCTCAATTTATCGCTAGCTTCAATTCAAATTTCGCTGATCGGTTTTTAATGCAGCCTTTTTGTTTCTACCGGAAAAACATTTTGAAAATCAGAGATGCCCCTGGTGCCATGATTGCCCCACACTAACACTGCAGTACAGAATATCGTTGTGACGCTGCTCTAAATTCTTTGTTGCGTTTAGTTGTCCAACTATGAATAACATCGTTCGATATAATGCGTTCAAGGATATTTATTCACAGAGTTCTTACCTCCCACAAATTGATAGCGGGATAAACGTTGCCGGGATGAAAATATTATCTGTGATGTGTACCAAATAGACTGAACGTGAGAAGAAACATTTGCTGCTAATAAAAGTAGTATTTACGCATCATACGCAGACGCCGCCTAATAAAGGCGCCAGGGTGGTTTGGACACTGCGACAAGGTTTGTAGGAACTGTTAACCGCACGAGCGCAGGCTTAAAATTATTAGTCTTATAAAGCTGGCTCTGCCAAGACATTCCCAAGTTATATGCTCTGCCATCAGGTAACCATTTAGTGGAACGTTCTACGCGAAGCGTGTTAAGCTCATTAAGTACAAAGGTTGCCGCCATAGCCATAACCAAGAATTGAGAAAAACATTTCAGAAAGAAGTGCACCCTTCATTTAATATCAAAATTATGCCTCGAGATCGCTTTACGCAGCGTTCAGGGCGATGTAAAACTATTTCGCTACCTGTTTAGCGTCAACCTGCTAGTCTAATTCAATCGATTTATGACACGACAAAATAAATTCATATATGTAAATTCGTTGGTGCGCTGTTCACACTTAGTGTAGGTGTCCACCCAGGACTGAGACGACTACTGCGACTGCCATTTGCTAAAAAGCAAAGAAACTGGAGATATTTATCATGTTTTCTAAAATATGCTTCTACCTTATATCTAAGAATTCGCGCATGGGGCTCTGCCCTGATGGGGCTGGTGCAGCTGGGTCACCGCTGCTTGCGGCGGGGGCTGGCCTGGCACCGAATTTTTATCTGTTGTAGGCCGTCATTGCACACGCCACCGCTGGTGGTGGACGACGGCTGTTGTTGCGGCGCGCGTCTTTCTTTCCCTCTTGCTTTCTTTTCTTCTCTATATTCTCTTCTATCTGCACGAGGCAGCGGAGGTGGCTCAGCTACAGAGCCAGTAGCAGGCCCGTGCATTTTCTTTTCCTTCTTCCTACAGCCACAACAACAACATAAGAATTCGCGCAATTAAAATGCGGCGTCAAAAGGGGCTATAGAGTCCGCTCTTAAGGCCAAGAATAAGTGTCTTACTTATTGTTTCTTGGCTGTTGCCAAAACACATTGCTCGAAGCATACTTGAAGCGACACTTAAGCTCCGCCTTCAAGAATGCGACGCTATGCCTCCCGGGTACGGTCCAATTGCGGTTGGAAAGTTTATTATGGGCGTTGATTACCTCATGATTAATAGCATACAGTCACAAGGTACACAGTTGTACTAACTTCTAATCGGAATAAATCTTTATAACTCCCTTATTTATCCCCACAGAATGCACTTGCTTATATGGCCTGAAAGCTGTGTGTCTCACTGATCTCACAAAAGCCATGGAAGGTTTCATCCTACAGACTTCGCGAAGAATCCTGAGTTGGCACAGCCCGCCGACAAAATAGTACGTGCCACTGCTTTTCAACGCGCAATATACAGATCCATTGCCGTAACTCTTGGCTCACAACGGCCAGAACGCCTAACTTTGTGCAAAACAAGGTCTTTAATGCTATTGCGGTATAGTACATGTGGTGACTACCCAAACAGCAATGCCGTGATCCGCATATGTGGCGAATTCCAACTCAGACGAAAGATTGAGCTGCGCTCCTGGGGGTCCAATTTTTCACGCGAAACGTGTCCAGCTACTAGCAGCAACGAGAAGACTTTGAAAGCCTACTCGGGAAGCTGTTGAATTCAGAAGCCGCCACAGCTGCAAAAAAAGAAGGGTTGCGGATGTGTCTTTCTGCCGCAGGTGTTTAATATGGCAGTTCTTTCTGAACAGTTAGATTGGTTTTCAATCAGGACGATATAAAGGCAAAATCTTTTGTTAGCCTCTTTAACGACGGCAGACAGCTGTGGTAGTATATGAAATTTGTGGAACATCCCCTTGCGGTGAATACCGAAAACACCCAGAAGCCTTTTCACTTCTTCCCCCTCCACTTTCATTTAAAAGATAATATGTAATTTCGCATCATGTATTGGAAAAAAAAAAGTATCTCATGTTGCGCTCTCCGGAGCCAGGAAAACAGCCAATCAGACATGTCAATTTAAGCTTGCTCTGAACCAAGCAATCACTTTGCCTCTATTCACACTCACGTCATTAAAAAGTCATATGCAGGAGTTAAGAAACCATTAATTTGACCGTCGGTGGCTGCGTTTCGATGGAGGTGAAACAAAGTGGCGTCCCTGTGCTGTGCGAAGTCAGTGCACGGTAAAGATACACAGGTGTTCGGCATTACTCCGCAGCACACCACTGCGGCACCCCTTTCCTTCTTTCCGCTTTCAATCCTGCCTTTTTTCTTTCCCTTACGGCGTGGTTCAGGTGTCCACACAACAAGTCTAACAGATACTGCGCTTTTCCTGTGAACCCATATTATTTATTATATTTTAATTATTATGCTATTTAGAAGTTTGCCGTTAATTTTACGGCCCAGTACATCCGCCGTTCTGAGCTATAAAAAATTCAAGCCAAACGATTCTCCTATCAATGAGCTACCAAAACGCTGAAGAAGCGCGATATCCTTTTCATCATAATATAGGTAGCGTTTCTGACAAACGATTGAAGGAAGCGAAATATTGTTTATTTACGGCATCCTCTCATGTTTCCACCAGATCCAACAGTTATTAAAATGCCATCTAGATGTGCCGATTCCATCAGTGTCAACCCATGGCACCAGCAGCAGCACCGACGATCTTGTTTACTACGACGGCCTTTGCAGCGCCAGCCAGTGCTTCCTTCGCCTTCTTCCTCCACTTCTTGAGTTTCTTACCCAGTCCGTATGCTCGTACCTCATCCTCATCATCATCGTCATCTTGAATGGCGCTCAGCAGGTTGTGGTGCTCGGTAACCTCTGTGATTAGCTCCCGCAGCCGTCGCTCTGCTGTAGCGGGTTCAACACCATCGTTGGCTTCTAGCCACTCGTCGAGTGCTTGAAAAACTAGGCCCACAGACGTCTGGAGATTGCGGTCTGCATGTATAATAAGGTTTATATTGGGATATTGAAACGTGATTAAATGCTGATTCACGCACTACGAGAAAAAAATTAAGGTTAGAAGCAGAAGAATACAGGCTGCATAAATGACATGCAAAGCTATGACTTTAATTCCTAAGAAATCGCTCAGCCTATTTCAAAGCTCCTGAGGCTGTTTGCACGAGAACGAAGGGCTAGGAAACGCACGCACTTTTAGAAAAGTATGCACTAATGAACTTAATAAATCAATATGCGTTTCATTACGGCAGGAGCTTCCCATGCCCTAAATATTTATATTTACATAATTGGAGATCATACATGAATATGCTTGCGTATCTTAGAGAAAAGCCTACAGGAAGCGCCCAATACGCGCAATAGCTTTTAGGCTGCTACATTCAAAACATTCAAGACGAATAAGAGAGCAGAATAATCATCAGCCAAAACAAAGCTATTATAATGAATATTTGCATCACTTTTTTAATTACTAGGGCAGCTAGTTCATATACCAACGCTCGCGAAGCGTTTCCTGCTTAAGACATCACTGATTTTTACCGCGGTCCTCATAACCATAATAATACGAGAAGCTCCATGGTTCCCGGCTACAGCTTGCTTCTTTACGAGGATACTACAAAGAGATCTACCGCATACGCTGGTGTGTATTAACCCCAGAGCTGTGCACGAATATTGGAGTATTCTAAAAATGCGCAAAGAAGAAAATATTACCTTGCTCAGTCTTTACTGGCTTCAAACCGGGTGTGGGTGTTTCTCTGGAAATGATACGATAACCATTTTTTAATATTTTGGAATAAAGTGCTGCAGCATATAAACACGTATTTCACTGGTTGCAGACAGCTATAAAAATCAAAAGTGTTCTGGTACTCACAGCGTCGCAGCACCTGCAAAGAAGGAAAAAGAGTAGACTTCAGTCATGTGTACAACTCTAGAAGCACTCCACACAAAATGTCGTTCCCAAAACTTTACCAAAATTTTGTTTCGCAGCAGAATAAAAACTCAAAATGTGTTGCACAGAAGCCAAGCCTAGCAGGTAAGTTTTTCGAACGAAGTTTTATGAGCCACGTCTACAAAACTTGCCTGCCATTTCGAAAACATAGACAGGCTGCAACACCTCTGCTGGCCTTTGGAGCGCTATAAAAGATGAGTTATCAAGCTTACGGATTCGGCCGGTTACGGATTTGTGCATCACCGAGTGTTTTTCACGAATAGCAAAAACCGATATTGTGAAAGGCTGAACAAATAGATCCTGGGTGACGTGCTTTTCAACGTCTGGAAACAAATTTGCAGACTAAAACAGCTGGTGTGTAGTACGTCCAGAATTGGCAACGCATAACGAAAGAGGAGAAAAGTGTGATGCCCCCCTCCTGTCTCCTCCATGCAAGCGGCGGTATTACTTAACTTGTTGCCAAGTTCCGCGCTTGACATGCACACAGTAAATTCTATTTCTGACATTTCATTAAAAACACATCATCCCTCGTCAAGTTTACAAAAATTGCCTCTGCTTCGGCGCTTCCTGGCTTCTCTGCGTTCACTAAGAGGAAAAAATGATTATACTTACAAGCTGCAGCCAGAAGGGTGAAGCACAGGACGCTTTGAACCAACTTCATTGTGGACTCCGTTGAATTCTTCAAAAAAGACATATTAAAGGGTACAGTTGGTATACGACAGCAAAACGTAGTAAATTTTGAACTGTAACAAAGTGAAGAGGTTTGTGACCTCTCTGAGGGTCCGGCTGTTATATACAGTCTAATAATTAGTTACGACAACGTTCCGCTCATGGTAAACATCCTAAATAGAGAGGATTACGATGATCTTGAATAAAATAATTGACTATTTAAGGGCGATCGCAAAAATATTTTAGAGAGTGATATTCAATACAGATCGCCTCTCGGCCGCTCGATTTGCATCAGTATACGATGCCTTCGCTCGTTGTTGAGGGACAGTTACCTGCTCAGGTGTCACGCAGAAGTGCAGCAGGTCCGGCACGCCAGATGTGGGACGGACGAGGTTATTCGCTGTTATTTATATTCCCGAGCCAATCTAAACCATTTTGATAATGCCTCGTGTAGTAGGCGGAGTCGCGTGGTTTCCCCCACATACGATTGCAATGCTGAATCACACGGCGGTTACTAACGGCAATGGGTGAGTCGTCTGCGGATTCGATAACGCGGAGGCCGCGACGCTGGCTCTGGGGCACGCGCTTTTGTTCGCACGCGATATCACATGAAAACAGCAGCGCTCCAGTGGTCGCTTTGACGTACGCGGGGCAAACCTTGATCCCATGTCCTGCTCACAAGGTCAAAGTGTACTCACTGTCTAACAAACTGCTTTCCCGTAGTTAGATTTCCTTAGGCAAACGCAACGAGGCCCACTCAGGCTACGGTGAAATTTGAATACATTTACGATATGGAGTTAAATCCTCAGAGTCGATTTGTATATAAATTAAAGAAAGAATAACATGATTTGAAAAAATTAGTTGTGTCGATTGAGAAATGCCTACCGTAAACATGTTTGGGAAGTGAACTAAAGGGGAAAATTCAAGGGAAAACCAGGGGCCGATAACAACGGCTGATCTTCTTCCAGTAATCTCATGCCTCGCTAGCTGGAAACCAAAAGTCGCATCTGTTCAAATGTCTTTGGAAACCAAATTTGCATAACATTCGCTTAGTGAATATTGAATTCTCTACTAGGTGCTAATGCAGCATTTATGCTTGCATTAAAATAGGGGAGCTCTTACTCACACGATCATTGTTTTCCATTCTCGGCTGGAATTTTATTCTCACAACGACGCTACATATTTCAGCTTAAAAATGTCAGCCGCCATACTCAAAGCTGTTTGCTACTTTACCTCACAAATAGTACGTGCAATTGCGTGTCAAAACTGATTCAGCTTTCTTTAGGACGAAATAACATTCATAGACAAATATACAGTCACAGTGTGAGTTTCTGCCACGTTCAACTAGCTGGTACTTTGCAGATCCTGCACTTTCTCTCGAAAAGCACGATCCGTTTTCGTACTTACACGACGCGCCCTGTGCTATGGTTTCTGCTGTCGGAATGGATGTAGCAAATTTCATTTTTGTTCGTTTGGGTAACATCATAATCATCATCATCATCATCATCAGCTGGACCGTAACCCCTGCAGTGCGAATACCTATCGTATATTCCTACAATTATTCCGGTACTGCGATAGCTGCGTTCACATGACCCCTGAAAACATAACCTCATCCGGCCACCTGACTTTCAGCCGTCCCTGCTACGCTTTCCTATCCTTGGTATCTCTTTTGTTACCCCATTCACCATAGGTTATTGTCTCCTCTCACTGCACGCACTCCCCATGTCCATTTCATCTTGATTCCGACTAAAATGTCATTAACTAGAGTTTTTTCTCTAAACCATATTGCGCCCTTCCTATCTCTTAACGTGACGCATACAATTTGCCGTTCCATAGCGATCTGCGTTGTCCTTCAACGTAATAACACATTTCGTTAGCCTCCATGTTTCCCATGTTTTCCATGTTGCCTCCATGTTATGAGCGATACCGTTACGTTGCTGGCGTTATCTTCAAGTACTTGCCAAATGCGCCTGTTCTCAATCTTATTCTCCTAGGTATTCCCGTTTCATGGTCCATATCTGCGGTTACTAGCTATTTACTTCTAGTGTTACCAACTTATTGCAAGCTGCTGTTTCTTTCCGAGGCTGTTGAACATTACCTCCGTCTTGTGCATATTTATTTTTGCCTTGCGTTTCTGCTCTTAATTTGTAAGCCATCATTCATTCTTAGCGCATCATCCCTTCAGTTACTTGGCAAGGAAAAGTCATCAGCGATCTCAAAGCAGCGTCATTGGATTACATATTAAAATATCTAATTCCGAACATTCGAAAGCCATTCAGAAGGCAATCGCACTTAAATCATTTTAGCTCTCCTAAGTAAAGAAAAGCGATTGATTCTTGTAGTGGGAATGATGATTTCGGCTGTTTCCAAATGTTGATACAAAGTTTCATCTATGTAGGACGTAAAAGAAAGAGATTTCTTTTGTTGGTGACCTGTGGACCGCCAATCGGAAAAAACGAAAAGATTCACTTCAAGCACCATTTTGATTTGTGGTTTTAGACATACTTAGGGTTGCCACTATTGTTAAAGCCACAATGCATTTTGTGATCCAAAATGGGCCCGGGAGAGTTAGGTGTATGCTTCAAACGATAGCGGATGCTGCCACGCACATTTAAGTGGAAAAGCTTGATATTTGCAGTAGGACAATAGGTTCCAGAAGCTGTTAACATGTATCTGAGCTCTTCCCGTTGTAACAGATGTCTAGTGCTGGCTAATGTCCTCTCGTATTTAGGATTTGCTCGGTTCGACCCTCACTTAGTCTGGTAACATCTGATTTTGTGGTTGTCAAAGGCAACTACCTCATCTTTACTTCTGAAACGCGATGTTCAAATGTTTTGGCATTAAAATCAACCTAGAAATGAAGCCTGCATTGCTTTATTAGATACAACCGGCAGCTCCGTTTCACTTAGCCAATATCCTTCTATTTTAAATGACACTTTTTCATGAAATTTGCTGCCAGATAACCTGCTCTACTTTTACCCAATTATGCCTCGCTTTGCTAAGATGGCTGAGTTGAGAAAGTTAGCATATTTTATCTTAATTTTCTCCCATCTATATTATATAGATTGGAAAATGCTGTGAAATACTGGCATTTACACTTCAGTCATACTGGCGAAAATACTTCGACAGTAACTTCACACATCAACTCTTCCAGTTCAATGGTAGATTGAGAAGGTGATTATACGCTTCACCAAGTAAAACTTCACCACGTAACTACAGGGCCATTTTCATTACAGTACGTTTTAACTCTTAGTACACATTATTGCCTCCAACATTCGTAGAAAGAAAGAGAGAAGATGACTACACAGTATGCAAGAGTACCGAAGTTTTGACAAGTGGAGTTGCCTTCGTCTAGGTAACGTGATCATTACTGGCGAGGGTTTAAATACGCTATCGCTTCCATAGAAGAAAAGCTATAAAGGTGTGGAAGGAGGAAGGGGAGCGGGGAGAAAGAGAAGTAGGTAACGGGTTTACAAAATATTTGTTCGACATGTATTTCTCAGTCTGTAAGCGGGGATCCTGTGGCAGGAAAAAGAAAATAAAAAGCGGCGGCAGCAGGTAAAGCAAATTGTGGGGTGTATTGTAAGTCAGTTTCGATGTTGACACGCATCTCTTTAAAGAGAACAGACGTTTTAAAGAGTCCTGATAAAGAACACCACTGTAGGGGAATAGTTGTCAGCAGTTTTCCGCAGGGAGGGGAGAAGGACGTAGAAACAAAATGATAACAGATTAAGTAAACCATACCTGCCATGCCCTGAAGTGAAGAGTCCAAGGGGAAATCAAGTTATGAAGGGCTAAGAAGAAAACGTGCTTGTAAATATGCATGCCTCTTATGCTATTGTGTAAAGAGGATGAGTGTACACGTGCTTTGAACAAACTGTACATTTAACGCAATATGGGTATTTTTGCTATATATATGCAGAGGGAGTATATTTAAGGTTTAGTTTGGTTAGGTTTGTGGGGTGAAGGACTCCGGAAATTTAGACCACCTGGGGTTCTTTAACGTGCACTGACATCACACAGCACATGGGCGCCTTGAGTTTCGCCTCCATCGAAAAGCGGCCGCCGAGGCCGGTATTCGATCCCGCGTCCTTGTGAACAGCAGCCGAGCGCCGTAACTACTGCGCCACCCCGGCGGGGCGGAATATCGTTAAGAGATTATGTTGTATTCGAAGTGCTATGTCCTCATCCGTTCTGTTGTGACTGGAGCAGTGCGCGCTAATGGACAGGCCCGGACCCCTCTTTGCGCTTCGCAGGGAGGACTCGCCGCCTGCCTGCGCTCAGCGGGACGCCCCCCACGGCGGGCTCCCTCGCCCTCCTCTAGGTCTGGGAAGAAAGCCCATCCCCATCTCCGACCTCCTTTCCCTCCGTTATTCGCCCGGCAGTTTGGCTTACACCTCGGCCGACGCTGGTCGCACCCTCTTATCTGGTGAATAAACTACGTTAACAGTTCAACAGTAGAGCGTACGTCTTTACTACATCGACGACGCGCAAACACGACAGATTCTAATTTTACTTTCGAGATATTTATTCCTGCTGGTTGCAATGTTATGGATTTACATGCCTTCCTATATTTTCTGTCTCTGAAAGATTAAAAGCCTGGCTGGATAAGAAATAATATATTTCTTGGAATTTATGTTTTTTCGTTTGAAATGCTGCAAATCAGCTTAAGGAATATTGTTTCCTGTGTCTGCGCCATGGCATACCTTATGTTCCTTAATTCTCATGTCTCTCCAATGCACTGTTTTTGACAGGACGGGCCTTGCTGAAGATAGATTGCCTGTAACATGTGCAATTAGAGGTCGATATATGAGAAAATGCCAATCGCTGGAAGTACGTTCACCAATGGTGTCTTTTTGTAAATGATTACACGTGTTTATTCTGAGCCGAGAGAAACGGTATAGTTGTGTTATATGCTTGTTGTCGCGTTTAGGTTAAACTAGAATGTCGCTCAAGTTTGTGTTACGGTTGTATATTACCCTTGCGGCCTCTGGGAATATTTATTTCGTGCATTAATTTACGTAAACATGGAGTGACATTTCCGCAGAATATTCTTTAGGGTTAGAAGGGTGTTTCAGTACTTCGACACACTAAAAGTCCTGTTTAGTGTGGAGCAGCAGAAGGATTCGTTGTAGGCCGTGTTTATTATCTCATTTACATCAGCGGTCTTCCCTCTCAAGCCTCCTCTAATAATCAACGCCCATATATTTATAGGAAGGAACAGTGAGATCGAAAGCTGTTCATGTAAAAAATAAAAAGGCATCTGAGATTCACGAGGACTTGAATAGCTTAAACAATTGTTAATATTTATTTTCATCAGACATGTATTGTACCAGGTAAATATATAGGTATGACTAAAGAACGATGATTTAGCAATGCCTGCATGACCACAGAGGTTGTTGCTGAATCAAATGCTTTTTCGTAATTAATGACTGCTTTGTATAAAGGCTGGTTACATTCCGAGAATTTTTCTATGACCTGGTTTGATGCTATGGATATAATCCATAGTAGAGTACCATTACTGAAAACCTGCTTGATCTTTAGCTTGATTGCAGTTTAAGGTTGTCCTGATTCTATTAGCGATTACCTTAGTAAATACCTTATACGTAACAGGCAGTAAGTTGATTGGTCTGTAATTTTTCAGATCCGTATATTTCAGCGCCCTCTTTCTTATGAATTAGGATAATGTTTACATTCTTCCATGGTTCCGGTACCGTTGATTCCGCCAGGCACTGCGTATACAGGGTAGCCTGTTTTCCTGGCACAATATGCCTCCGTCCTTCAACAAATCTACAGCTACCTGAACCTCTTCAGCTGTTTCCTCTTTTTAATTGTTTCTAACGCTTTCTTAACCTCGTCCTTCATCACTGGCGGAACGTCTGGCTATTTTTCCCTGCTGCTATTCTCAATATTGTCTTGACTGCTTTGGATAATGTAGAGATCAGTATAGAATTCCTCGGCTAATTTTACTATCTTGCCCATATTCGTGAAGACGTTGCCCGCCTAGTCCCTTAGCGCATACATCGGATTTTCGCCTAGCACCATTTCTTATTCACCGGCTTAAGGCTTCCCTCGTTGTTTGCAGCATGCTGATTTTTCTCCATGTTATACTTCCTTATAGTGACCACTGCGCTTATTTATTAACGTTGATATCTCGCCAATTCTATCTGGTCTGTTAGATTGGTAACGTTCATACTTTTGCCGTTTCTTATTCAAATCTGTCTTCTTCTTAGACAGCTTACCGGTATCCTCTCTTCTACCGCCTACTGCTACAACGCATTCAGTAATGATATCTCTGAAATTATTGTTCATTGCTTATAGGCTAATGTCCTCATCCTCGATTAGAACAGACGATCTATTATGTGGCGAGATCCCGAACGTTTGTACCCTCCACCTCACCGCTAATTCGTTGATGTACTTCTTTCTTACTAATCTGTTTCATTCGCTTTTCAGATTTAGACTAATTCAAGATGTCACTATCCTGTGGTCACTTATCGCACGTTCCCAAACACATCTACATCCTGCATAATGGTGGGGTTAGAGTACAGTATGAGGTCATTTTCATTTTTAGTCTCCCTCTTAGGACTTTTTCATTTTCACTTCCTATTCTTAGGTTTGCTGAAGAATGTATTCATGATACCTAAATTATTGCGCTCTGCAAATTAATTAGTAACTCTTCCCAGCTATTCCTAGAACCAATTCTGCAGTAACCCACTGCCTGGTCTCCTGCCTGCTTTTTCCCTATCTTGGCATAAAGGTCAAATATTATAGTATGCTGTGCTTTCCCTTTCCGCATTGCCAATTCAACATCTTCGTAGATGCTTTTAACTGCCTGATCATCCCGACTACACGTAGACGCGTAGGCCTGTACAAAATTCAGTTTATATCGCTTAATAGGCCTAATTATCATGCCTGCCACCCTCTCAATAAAGCTATAAAATTCATCTATATTTCCAGCTATACACTTATTGAAAAGGAATCCTACTGCTAGTCCTCGCCTATCCGGTAAATCTCGATAACACAAAATATGCCCCTCCATCGGTACTGTATATGTCTCATTTGGCCTTCTAACCTCACTAAGCCGTGTGACATACTATTTTATACCCTCTAGTTACTACAACAGCGCTGCTAAACGAGCTTCACTAGCTAGGGTTCTAGCTTTAAACGTTGCCAGGGTCAGTTTCCCATGGCGGCCTGTCCAGCGGAGTGAAAACTTAGCATCCCCCACTGCGTCGCAAATCTAACCGCCGTCGTGGTTAGTTGCTCTGCAGGCGCTGGTGACTGAGGGTCGGGGTTTTATGAGACTAATCATGGGAGGTTGCGGCCACTTACAAAACCAGGGTGGCCGACTACTGTTCTGGTGAGGGAGTGGGTTTCCAGAGGTGTTCTCCGGCATCAGCTCGCACCCGAATCCTGTTCCTGCAATTCCATCGACACGCGATGTTTTTATTGTGACAGCGATACTACTCTAGATTTCGAGCCTTCAGCGTGGCGCGCCAGCACCCACGCGACATTGTGGCGTCACACCCCACGTGACACTACCAGCTCTAGCGGTCGGCGTAGAGCGTGACGTCGAAGCGAAGGTCTAATACGCCGATGGTGGCAGTTGTATTAGACTGGAAGGCATTGACATATACGTGGATTCTCATTCCTGCTCCAGGTTGTCCAGGCTAGTAAGGATCGCTTCGTGGATAAAGTTATCGAATGCTCCCTTGACCTCTAGGGCGGTTATGATATTTTCACCTGCTCGGGGTGTGTTGGAAGCCCATCTTCTCGTTTTTATTTATGAAACCTAAACCAGACAAAATGCTGCAAATGAAAATCTTAGGCCCGTCTCGCTCAAGCCGTGTTTTGGCAAGCTTTACGAGCGAGAGGTAACGATCGTGTACACAATACTACGTCCGGCTTGAGATGAAAACTTTCTAGTCAGAGTGTAGTGCTTCAAATTATTATTACAGAGGCCAGACCACAGTGGGATGTTTTGTCTCGCTAGTTGGTGAAATATTTCAGACAATATAATTGCGCAAAAACGACACGCACAAGACTGGGCACGGGAAGAGGCTAGGCCTATTGCACCAACTTATTTTGTGTCGGTGTGGACGTGGGTTCGCAGATTTACAATCGCTTTGCGGAGGAGCCAAGTTTGAGAAACACTGTGGTAGAGAACTTAAATATTTCTTAGACTCACACGATTTAGGTTTTCTTCAGCGGGGATTTATGTAGTTATTATTTCACTCGAAATCTTCGCATTGTATAATTTTATGGTTATATACTACACTGTGCAAATGCTACTGCCGATTGGAAATAAGACATCTTTTCGAAGTAAAGACGCAAGAGAAGCGTGGAGAACCAGGAATTCCCCATTTGCATTCAACGTTCATGCTTGTTTGTAGCCACATTCTATGACTTGCAAAAAAGGCTGAAGCCTTGCATTATAGCTGGCTAGCATGGATTCTACCTAGCCATAGAGCCGATGTGTGATATCTGAACTCATTTGCCTTGAAATAACATAAACTAAATGAAAATGCCTTATAACCACAATTTTCTAGTCCAGGGCGGCGTGAAGATATAAGCTTTGCAAGAAACTGCGTTATACCTTCGCACTAGAACCGCATTTTGTTTTTATTCACTGCCGGTCATCATGCAGCCGAACACCACGCGTGTTTTATTCTGGCATTGCTGTCATATTGTCAATCTTCGTCGATCTCTATACGAGCATAATGTGTCCATAGCATACTGCCGTCTCATTGCAGTGCTCAGGTGCGTCAAGCGTTCCCAAATGTTTCTGCTTCCTTACCACTATTGTCCAATATAGCCGCCTGTTAGCATTAAAAAATCAAGATTTGAGTCAAAACTGAAATCAGACTACAAGTTAGCACGCTTAAAATTCGTTTGGCCAAACGCTAGTTACATTCATCCCTCATTCTTTGCATTGCAGTGTATGCTCGACGCACGTGTTAAGCTTGTAATTCAGGATATGTTGTTTGGCTTTAGAAATATGATATTCTATCAAGTCATATCTTTCCATTTTTGTTCACAACGCACCTGACTGCCCTCGATAAATGTCAGCGATAAGTATGGAAAAACCCGACGCCTAAGCACTTACTGCTATCTACTGAATGTTATCAACCCCGGACGCAAAGTGTGTAGATATTCGTGGAAATCTATTCTCTTGTTTCTTCTCAAATACAGGGGGGAATATAGCAACGCTGTCCCCGTCTATGGGGCAAAGCATGAGAGATAGCTAACTACTGGGCATTGAAACACTCTTTGGAATACAAGTAATTATGTTACTCTACCTTCTTTATGTAACCTTTCGTAACCTTACAGTATTTTTTCCTGATTCAATTTACTGAAGAACATATAGGATAATGTGCATGAATGAAATAAATTTATGGAAACCGAACGACTTTACAGAGTGCCCTCTTGGGTAAAATGAAGAAGCAACGCGAAGAACTATGATTAAAGTATTTCTATAAAAAATATTTTGCACCTGAGGTAGTTTTCGAGCAAAGAGTCGAGTATATTGGCGAAGGATGGAGGGAGAGAGCAAGCAATGCATGTCTCGCAAACAGCCGCCGCACCATGATAAAACGCTAGCTTGCAGTAATCACAAGCTGCGCTGTTTCTGTAGTTTTTTCAACGACTGCCCATTATTGGTCGACCCAGTGCCGTGTGTTTCTTCGTGAAATTCAATAATTTTGTCGTCAACCCTAGCGCATTTTTTAAGACGTGTTGCAGCTTTACTCGCAGTTCCGAGAGTAAATCGTGCCATTAAGTTCAGGGAATGTTTATCACCTAAAAACGCCTCTGTGTTTCCCGAAGACGGAAAGTTTAAGTTTCATACAAATTATTTGTTACTCAATCCTGACACAGTTCCACTTCTTTATTAAAAGCTGTAAATACTGGACTTTCACTTGTGCCAGCAATAAACGGCGAGTACTTTTGTTGGCTAGTTTAGCTTAAAAGCGCTAGTTCTTTACTTTGGTTTTCAAACTTTGCGACTAAAACCGTTTTTTATTATGTGTGCTGTACTCATTATAGAGCGAAATTTGTGACCCCGAATAAAAAAGAAACTGTTCAAATAGTTACGTAATTATAGGCAAAACTCGTTCTCTAGCTCTTCGGGATTATGTTTTGTCCCAATGCGCCACAAGTGTAAGTGTAAAATACAGCACAGTACTTGGAATTTATCAGTTTAACACTGATACGTTATTTACCGGCGTCTTTTTTGCTATATAACAGTAATGTTCTCCTGAAAAAAACTTGCTTGTCAAATAGGTTTGTCCAGTTTTCGCAGTAGATTGCATTTAAACCTTCCGCCAGTTCGTACAGAAAAGCGGTCATATCAGAGAGATAAAGAAGTCAACCATTAAGAGCTTGGCATATATAATCGTTCGCAAATTGAGCGGACTTACAAAATAACATATCTGTGTGAAGCACGGCTGTGGTCTTCCTAGTGTATCAAACAAGCTGCCTGCCGTAACTGATAATGAGTGGGTTGTACCAATTCCTAACTATTAAAAACATTGGTTATGTCGTGCACTATAGGGGTGTCTTCTTTCCAATAAATTCATCTATCTAGACTTCTTTTTATCAAGCCAAGGTGACATGGCTATTTCCTTTCATTTTTCACTTTGAATGGAGTAAATATCGACAGTATATCCCTACATACACATTATAACAGCCTATTTCTCAAAGCAATCAGTGACCTATCAATGAAATTCTACTCAAGATATACCGAGTTTATTGCTGCACTAAAGGAACCAAACGGAAAGCAAAATACGCTTTCTCAAACAGTGTCCAATTTAACAGCCAGACTGACCAAGGTGACATCTTCATTGTTAATATTGAGAACTCGTAACCAATGGGTGAAATAGCTGTCGAAATAGTGTCCTTATTTCTCGCATTCATGGTCATGACAATCGGACAAGAAGGGATAGCCTAATTCTTTACGGAATTGCCGATTGTCCTGCAGAGATTTCGATGAAGTCTGAAAGTCATGTTCGCAACGCATTGTTGACGCTTCTCAAAACTTCCCTTCCCTGACAAACAATATCTAGAATCCACTAATAGCGATAAAATTTTCTGGGATTAGGACGCGGCCATTAATGGTTTTCTTGTCCGACTTCGGAATAAAGAGGTTACCTTTTCTCAATGGCAAAGATGAAAGGGTCTGCTGTCTCTGCAGGTGAGGATTTCCGCAAATGTTTCAGACTACCGTGCAATGACCTAGGCGACTTTGGAAATGCCAGCAAACAAGCATTCTCGCTTTGCTACAACAAAGACATCATTAACAAGAGAATGAATGTTTACTACGCAAAACCCAATAACACATGGGAAATTTATAATTCTTCAAATGCGCCAGAGTCCGAAACAGCCTGAAGTCTCCAAAATACGAATTTTATACAGCTGTCCGTAGTTATCCAAATTGCTTGAAACATATATCTGTACACTTTATTAATGCGTGGTCTGCTTACTAGCGCGGAGCTCTGTCGCAGGTTATTGATTCTTGTTCATCTAAAATTGTTATCATTACGAAAGCGTGGCTCTTCGAAAATACAAGCAGAAGAGAAATATTGGATTGAGAAAACACCGCCTCTACTGGTACGACAATGAGATTAGATTAGGAGGAGGAGTCCTTATCGCTAAGAAAACTTCTCTCGTACCTCACAGAATTTCTCCTGTATCGTTATTTGGCCTTGGCTATTGAGAATAGTCACTGCAAACAGTGAGATTACTTTTGTGTCGTTTATAGACCCCCTGGTACATTCATCACATTTTTCATGCATTTCATGATGTAGCTACTAACCTTATTACAAGGTAATCTGTACCACCAACATCTATACAGAAACCTTCAATGTTCCGGATGATGTGTCATGATCTACTCTGCCTTTTTAATCTTCACGAGTTTTACCTTGTTCAACTTGAACACCACCCAAAGCATACTGCGCAGATTTCTGACAAAACCTCAGATGTTTATCTTACAACTGCTCTTACCTAAACCAGTCTCCTCTCTAACAATCCTACAAGGAATAAGCGACCACTTAAAGATTTATTTCATCCTTAATACACATTTTCAGACTGGTAAAAGCTCTAAGTTAGATTTGATTATACCAGTGAAAATGGTTCGTCATTACCAGCCGCATTTGAGTCTTTAATTTCACGCTACTTCATGAACTTTTCCCAACCATCAAAAAATCGAAACTACTCGCTATAAACACAGGCTTCTGCGCTTAAGGGAACGCTACGTGTTTAAAATAAATGTAGGTTCCAATTCCCGCTCGTCATGGTTTAATAGTTCGCAAAAGAAACGGTTGGTTTGCGTCAAGTTAATGTCACCAACCACTCGGATCGCTGCTTTCTTGATCACTGCATTAAATGTGATTAGCTTGGTTTAGTTTACAGGGTTTAACATCCAAAAGCGACTAAGGCTATGGCCCATGCTGTAATGGAGGGCTCCGTAAATTTCGACCGCCTAGGGTTCTTCAACATGCACTGACATCGCACAGAATATGGGCGCCTAGCGTTTCGGCGCTGCCGAAAAGCGGCTTCAAAGGTCGTGATTCTATCCTGCATCTTCGGACACAGTAGTCGAACTCCTTAAGCCCTTCGCTGCCTCGGCGGGGCTGATTGCAGAGACCTTATTTTGCTATCGGGCGCACATGCCACCACTGCAGCGAACGGCGCTAGTGTCTACCTAAAGGAACAGATGGGATCGCGTGAGCCCTCTTACTTCTGCTGAAGCAGACGCTTGAGTGAACTTCGCCGATTTAAAAGCTAATAGTTGCGTTTATGTCTATAATTTTGGTTGATAAAAAGTTCCAGCCGTGCCTTTTTGATCTTGCATCGTTACTGAGGCTGCTTAAGTTTACATAAGGTGTTGCAACGGTCCATTACTGCTCTGTACCCGAACGTAAGCCGGGGAATCCGACGTAGCTCCTGTTGCTACCCGAAACATATATAAGCTCACAAAATCTTCCTTTATTATTTGAATGGGTAAAGAAGGAAGTGATCATTCTCATAGTGTGCACAGCAGAATTTTAGCGAGCAAGATTTCGTCAATGGAGTTGGCGCTAAACAGTTCGGTTAGTGGCAGAAGGAATGGCTGGCGCGTTTTAATTTGCGCTTGTCACTTGCGAAGCTAACGATACCATTGCTGGAATGATCGTAAAATGCTGTATTTTCATGTAGCAGTGTTTTCCCAAAGAAAGGAAGGATCGTGCGAAAGCCAGGGTCTCAAATTATTCTAAATGAACGTTTTGATAAGGAAATTTCACTGCAGTGTACTAGACAATTCTTTTCGCTCGGGAAGCGGTGTGCATGGTGAGAAACGACTGCCTGTTAGTAAGCAAACACCAGAGCATTGTATGAACGTTGTGATGTGCTGATCGAGGTATGCGTAAAAAAGCTACTGTATGCGGCAAAAAAAAATATTCGCAGTAGAGAGCGCCAATACCGGTAGTCACGGCGCGAGAATTCGCTGTGTGGAGCGCATTTTTCACACTTGCTATTAAAATTAATCCACTTCACCCCACAGTCAAACTCGTCTGCTGTACTACGTTCAAAGGAGCAGGCGATCGGTGCTGCTTCCGCCGGCATTATGCAGAGGCGCTCAGCATCTGTCAGACTCCTTCCTTACAGTCCTCTGCATTTGCAAAGGAATCCCATTACCTATTCAATGACTGCGTACATCATTCAGGTTGTGTGGCAGCTGCAGCTGATTTTTTTTATAACAGCAATGCTGCAGACGTTGCGCATCGTCGTTGCACCAAAGCTCGTTAACTTCGAGAACTCTGACTCGGCGAAGTGCTTTGTTGCCGTATCAGTCGGTCTAACACCTAAAACTGAGCTTCACAGGGCCAGACTAAGAAGTATATTAAATAAAAACAAGAAACAATGTAATGCTAACGCGCACCTGAACTGCCTAGGAGGACATTCTACAGCAGCAGTTCATTGCAGTTTATCTAAATTTTTCGTCACGCGGGCACTTCCGAGAAGTGGCGCCAAGTAATGTCCTGGCGCTCAATACCTAACACCAAAAGGAAGTTTCTGGAAAACACTCTCCCATGCTTCCTAGTTTCTAACCCGGGGAATTTGAACAGGGTATGTTTTTTGGCGAGTTTGTATTCATTGTCAGAGAAAGAACGCTATAGCAGTCGACGGACGACGGAACAGACGACGGAGCGCATGTGTGTGTGTCCTCCTCTTCCTGGTCCCTTCGTCTGCTATAGCGTTCTTTCTCTGACCGCGGAATTTGTCATCTATTGTAACAATTATTAAAATAAAGTTCTGAAGTTATTTCATTCTGGCATGACAGTGCTGCTTCAACCGTGCAGTGAAATGTTTAATGACGCCTTCCCGTCATTTTTTCCCCACTCACGTTTCTTGCCTATTGATCCCATATGTATTGACTAAGTTGGCGTTGGTAAACTTATCAGTAATCTGAAAATTACA
The DNA here is from genome assembly GCA_023969395.1 of Amblyomma maculatum. NCBI lineage: Eukaryota > Metazoa > Arthropoda > Arachnida > Ixodida > Ixodidae > Amblyomma > Amblyomma maculatum. The sequence continues at coordinate 45,455 of JAJIZL010017329.1, read as the reverse complement.
TTTCCCTGTGGTCTAAACTTTATTTGATCTAACATGCTGCAATGTACAGAGTTTTTTTTTCAAGCCTTGTTCGGCCTAAGATTTTTTTACCGGTGTTCACAGCTTTCAACCCTGCCCAAAGACTGGGAGGTGGGAAAGGTGATTCTGGTGCACAGATAAGGGAACATTCATTTGTCTAATAATTATGAACCAAATCCATTAACAAACATTCTAAGTAAAATCTTAGAGCACGTAATTCATTGAAACGTTATCAATTTTCTCGAGACCAATTCTTCAATAATGCCGATTATAGGGCCGTTTTTAACCAAAACCAGCCACACTAGTTTAAGAAAAGGCGATTAGAGGTATTGGAGATTTTCCACTCCGATTTAGCTGGTGTAGCGTAAAACATTATTCTTACAGCTTTAGGCAACTTGTTTTACTGTCAAACTGGAAGTTCGAGATGGGGCGAGAGAAGCCCTGTAAAAAGTAAGGATTGATGCAAATTTTTGGGAGACAGTGGGTGCACGACTCAATAGAATCTAGTGCGGGAGTAGCCCGGACTCTACGAACGCCATAATATGGGGAAGTGGCCTGATTTTGGGATTTCGGGCACCTTTTTAGACTTTTCGTATCTAGCACAACGCGGCCAGCAGCTACCATTGGACGAATGCTACTGCTTGGGCCCCAACCCGGCCGTGCCTAGCTTGGGATCGTTAAATTCGAAGGCGAGGATATCTCGCCTGAAGTGCTAGGGCCAGAGCAGCGATGGGCGTAAGCCCATATAAAGCGAGGAAGCAAGCAGAACCACCCCGTCAGCGGAGACAACCAAGTAAGCCAAGATGGTGTTGGGGCAGGTAGCGAGAAAGCAAGATGATAACAGAGTCGGGAGGCAGATAGCACAATGCTCGGTGGTATGCACGGAGTAAGATAAACGAGGAGTTCGATGCCTTTCGGGCTGTAATGCATTAACAAAGACCAATTTTGCTACACGGACGCTGAGGCATTGCCCGGTGCTCAGATTCGCACTGTGCTCTCTATCTCGCTCCCCTCTCCTCGCCGACGCAGCTTTAGGTGTAGTTTTCTCCTTTCTCTATCCTCTTTGTAGGAGGAGACGAATCGGCGCGCAACCTCTCAACACTGCCGCGAAGCAAAATGACCCTAGGCTCGATGCAGATGACCGGTGAAGGGAAGACAGAGAAGTGATTTGCGCTTCGTCCACTACCTAGAAAACGCACAAGTCGAATCGGGATTATCGTTGCACGTAGGCCAGCTTCTATCTTTTCCAAAACAAAGTTCCTGCACTGTGGTTTTCTTTTTGTCGTTTGCATTTGCCTGCGATAATGAATCGAAAGGGGTATCCAGACGACAAACCCCTCAACGAGACCGCCGGTATGCAGACGGGGTGGCGCACTGCGCGGCAGACGGGTGAGATGCACGCACTGTGCATTGTTATTTCAATCTTGATGGAACAAAAGCCCAGAGCTGAAGTATTTTATCGTTGGCTATGAGTCTCGGTATTCTCGGTAGGAAAAGAACACTTGTACCAAATTTATAATCATAATATCGTGTGTAATACTCACATGATGGCTCTGCCTAGAATGCAAGACAAAATAGAGAAAGAAACGCGTCTGTATGGCGACCTGCGTATATAGGAAGGAGCTTGCGAGGAGGGGCAGGTAAGCTTTCCGAACCAAAGTATAAGGCCACTGTGGGGGAATATATTTGACCGGCGACGCAGACTACACACCACACGCCAATGCAGCTGGCCGATGCAGACAACAAACGCGATTGGCAAGGGGTATAAGCCAGCATTGACGCAGGTAACATGAAGCAGACGACAGACATGGTACCACCATCCAACCGCTGGCGCGGCAGGGTGACAGCAAAAGCGTCGATGTTAAAAAAGAGCGTTATCTATCGTGTATGCAACTAAACTTTCTCCGATTTGGCAAAAGTTAGCGCTTCCCTAAAACGGAGTCGGCACTCCAGACTATCTTACGCTGTAGTTAAATGGCCACAGCTGTGTCTGCCTGCGGAGGAATATAAAATTGGTGTACGCTCATACCGTAAATTACATCTCGAGCTCCTTACAGGAACTTAAATTAAAGGGGACATATGGACCACCACTGCCCTCAATGCTGAACAAATGGAGGTGGACACCATTTGCAAGATTGAGAAGAACCCCATTCTGGTTAGCACACCGAGTAGGAAAAGATCAGACCTGCGATTTTCTCAAAAAGAAGTTAAGAATCAAAGAAAGAGCTACGAGGTGTCATCGTATCTCACGGCGCCGGAGAACTGCGCGAAACGGTCATCCATGACGTTCCGTTGGACCACAGCCAGGAAAGAGTGGAAAGGCGGTTTCAACACGGCGGAAACCTAGAGATTCTCTGCTCCAGACGCATGGGCAAGACAGGAATCGTACTTTCTGCGCTTTAGAGAGTGTCACGGTGCATGATTTATTCATGCGTGCCACACTGCGGCGTACTAAACAAGTGCGTCGTATGTCCGGTTGCTCGGGACACCGGGCTGACGTTCTGTACTCATCCGAACAACACTCTATGCCTAGGATGTGGCATACAGAAAACCCCCCGAGGAACGCCAGTTCGACCTAAAGTGTCAGCTATGTGGCAAGGGGCATGTGACCGGCACATAGTAGTGCAAGGAATGCTACCGAATCCCCTGCGTATTAAAGAAACGACGAGTGGCAGGGCAAGCACTGAGCCGGAAAAATCAAATTCGTCAGCGACGTTCGCGAGCCGACAATGCAGATCGAGAACCCGGGGGCGCAGCAGCAGCCGTTCCGCCTCGAGCTCTCTCCAAAAACTGGTAGGAGCTGATGCCGATCCATATATAGTTTCAGGGAATGGCGGAATCAATTCAGGGTCCGGTCGAGTTCAAGCAACAACACCTGAGATCGCACATGTTCTAGGGGCCAGTACAGGGGCCGGAAACTATCCGAAAAAAAGGATAACGCGGCGGGCTGGGTAGATGGTCTTCCAAAAGAATAGGCCGCATATCAAGGAGCAAAAAATGGTAGTTGGCAAACAGCTACCCTTAGAAAACTATACTTAAGACGTCGAAAAACTACAAACTCCTATTGCATCACAGCAACACAGTACCGTAAGAATGCAGATAAGCACTAACGCCAAAGCAAAGGCAGGTAGAAGTGAGGATGCCTATAACATTTGGCGCAGAGGAAGGCGGACGAACCACAGGATCAGCACATAACGTTAGAGGAGGTCATTACAATTGTGGGCAAGAAGCTATAGCAGAAGCTCGACGTCTTTGTTGAGGAGGTAGTTGCAGAATTTTCGGCAATCAGGGTGACACTAAATGTATTCACACTCAAGTTGAATGAGATGCGCGCTTTGCCGCATTGGATTGCGGAGAGGGCGCCACGAAACGGAAACCGTTCCCCCCTCCCCCCATCATGGCCTTCAATAATAACAAGCATACAATTTCGCAATGCAATTGTCGCGATTACCGCCGTAAAATGCTAGTTCTGCACCAACTACTTATTGAAAAGGACAGTCCGGAAGCAATGGCTTTATAAGTAAGAATGCAATCAAAGCGAACGGGGTATCGAGATTTCTATACGGAAGGGAAGAAACTACGGGGTACTATATTTATAAGAGAAACAAAACAGCAATCAGACATGACACGGAGGTTAAAACGTTCACCACGGCCTCGCTGAACTCATACCAAACAAGATGTCAGAAGAAAGCCTTTTCATCGTGAATGTATATAGTGCTCCGCGGCAAAGAAAGGCCCATTTCGGTACACTTTTTCAAAATAGTTGATAATCGTCAACAATCGAGCGCTGATCATAGTAGGCGACATTACCTCTCAGCACCCAGCTTGGGGCTATAGGCTTGAAGATATAAAGGGCAGGATCCTCTGGCAAGACGTGAAACCGGGAGTTAAACTCTGCTAACGGACGTACGGAATCCTGCACGAAGCGGAAACAGCGTGTAAGAAGACAACTCCATGGATTTGACCTTTCTCAGCCGTGTAAAAGACGACACAGGTTTTAACGCTCACAGAAACCTTAGCAATACTATGCGCGTGCACGTTAAAGAATCCCAGGTGGTCAAAATTTCCGGAGCCCTCTACTACGGCGTCTCTGATAGCCTGAGTTGCTTTAGGACGTTAAATTCCACAACCCCACCCAACCCAACCCACTACATCATAGAAAAAGTGGTAGTAGAAGGACCGCGAAGAATCAAAGGCAAGAAGCCTATAGTAAGGCAGTGGGAAACCTTCAGGAAAATCAGCAGCCAAATAGAAAGTGGAGAAATCAGAAGTATAGATGAGTCGGCAACAGCATTTCTTGCAATTTTTAAAGAAGCAACCACAGAGTTACCCGAAGAAGCAGGTCTAGAAGAGGTAGACAGCCCTCTTCTGCAATTCTGGACAAGCAAATACAATAAATATGGAAAAGGAATAGAAGAATATGCACTTTAGCCACGGAGACGAAATTGGAATTCTACATACAACCGCATGGAAAGGTCAATAGAAATAGCAAAAACCTGGCAGCTACTACGCTAACTCTTGGAGGCGGAAGGTTATAAGTCAGCGCAGAAGCAAAACATCTCAAACATTCTTCATTCCTGAGATGAAAAAGGAACACCTTGAAGAAATACATGCACACTACGCGGAACTCCGGGCCCTGAAATACTCCCAGATTACCCCGTAACACCAAACCAGTACCTAGATAGACCAATAGAAGAAACAGAAGTCATGGTTGAAGTTACCGTCGGTGAAGAAAGCTTACTTTAAGCGAGAAGCAACTATTCAAAATGGTCAACACAAGTCGGACAAATTGACTGTGTGGGGCAAAGTAACTCCCCAGAGCCACTGCTTTTAACCCTTAACTTCAATGTTGCACTGACCATTTCCATCAAAGCTAAAAGAAATTGAGGGCCTAAACCACAGGCCGTAGGCGAATGACAGCATATTTTTTACCGCATGAGGTAGTGATGGACAAATTGAAGGTAGCCTACAGGCATCTCTTAAAATGGATAAAGATACGTAACCACTAGATCGCTGAAATGCCTTTCGAAAAGCCAGAGATGCTCGTGTACCAGCCAAAACGCAGCGGATTGAACAAAGATCAAGCGCGAATCAAACTAAAGGCAAAAGAAGTACCCATAACCAGAGTGTAAACGATTAAGATGCTGGGAATGTGGCTAGAAATGCGTCTAAATAGTTCTATTGCTAATCGGAAGACGGTCTTCAGAGATGCCAATCTCCTAAGCCTTGTACAGGTGTTTATCATCAGAAAGTTCGCCTACACTGCCAGGTACTTATACCTTGTCAACTGCGAGAATACTAAGATCAAAACAATGATCAGGAAGAGCATAAAGCAGCCAGTGGTCACCCAATCATTGTACGAACCGGCTAATGAAGCTGGGTGTGCCCAATACTCCGGCAGAAGTGATAGAGGCCACCAAAATCTCGCAATACGAAAGACTGACAGAGCCCTGGAGAGCAAGAAGCATACTGCTATGATTAGGTATTCGATATGAAAGCCAATGTCCAGGTAGCACATGCGACCGGCCCCATATATTGGAAATTGATTGGCGACCTCTGGCCACCAGTGGCCCGGCGTTGCCAATGCGCTACCAATAATGGTACAGCCATGCGATAACACTGACCACTCTTAGACCAGCGATTTACATATTCCCCCCATGATTGGCATTTATGGGCTATCAACGGGCAATAATGACCTTGCGCATAGAATTGCTTGCCAACATTGTATACACAGTGACATATGATGGCCAATACTACCCAACCATTGGCAATGTCTTACCAATAATTCGCGAATCATGGCATGCTTTGGTAAATATTTTCCTGCCAGTAAATATGGCTCGTCGACATTGAATATAGCTTGGCATTCATTGGTAAATATCATCCCGCCATTCTTAGTGGCCTGCCAACAATATATGCAAATTCAGTTTCAGTGGCTGATATTGCCTAAAGATTGGTGGCCACTTGCCTACATTGAGCATATCTTGGCATATATTGGTCAATATCCCATTGTCAATCGTGATGGCTTCCCAAAGTTATGTATATCTGCAGAAAAATTTGTCGATGATGGCATACAATGGCATATATTGTCCTGCCAGTATAGCTGGCTTGTCGACATTTAATATATCTTGGCGTAAATTGGTTAACGTTATCCCACCAGTCTTAGTGGCTTCCCAACAATGCATAATTTTTGTTTCTAGTGAGCAATATTGTCCAATGAGCTGTGACGACTGACCAGCATTGCACGTATCATGTCATAAATTTGTGAACATTGCAATGCCAGTATTGATGTCTTGGCATACATGGGTCAATATCCTCCCGCCAGTCGTCTTGGCTTCCCAGCATTGTATATCTGAAATTGCAGTGGTCGATGTTGCCTCAAGAAGTGTAATGGCTTGCTGAAACACCATACATCTTTACATATGTTAATAAATATTCTCTTGCCATCATTGATTGCCTGTCAACTCAAAATATTTACTGTCATACGATGGCCCATATTTTACTACTGGTTCAGATGGTTTCCGAATATTTTATCCATCTTGGGTTATAGTGGTTAATATTTTATGGGCAGCTGAAATGGTCTGACAACATTGCACGCATCATTGTATGCATTGATTGATATTATCCTGTTGGTATAGCTGGCTTATATACATTGAATACAGTTTGGCATACAGTGGTAGAAGTGGCCCTGCCAGTTTTGGGCACATTACAACAATGAATATGTCTGGGTTATAGTGGCCGATATTGTCCACTGAGTTTTGACAGCTGGAAAATCATTGCACATAATATGACATGGGTTGGCTGGTATCGGCTTTCAGATTTTAACGATCAGTTCTCAACCTGTATATCCTCATATAATATAACTTGCCCTCTTTTCATGACCGCCCAATTGAAATTAACTGGACCCTTTATAAGGATAAAATATCCTCCTTGACTAATTCTTATGTTCCGCTGCGAAAAATATTAACTTACAACTGTTCGCCCTGGTATAATTCTTCACTAAAACGGCTATCAAACAAAAAGAAACGTCTGTTTCGCTCCGCCAAAGTGTCTAATTCTATGCCCCGTTGGGACGCTTGCTATTCTGCTGCGTCTGCATATAAATCAGCACTAAAACAAGCTAAGGAGTCATTCTTTGGTCATACTCTTCAATCGATGCTAATAAATAACTCAAAACAATTTTGGAACGTGGTTAAGAAAACTGACCCATCTACAATCAATCTGAAAACTGCAGATGAACAATTAATTCCTAGTGAAGTGTGTGCTGATGTTCTTATGATGTGTTTACTTCTTCTTTTTCTAACAATTTAATTACCGAAATTCCTCATTACCCACCGCGTGACTTCCTTGTTATGGACCCCGTTATAGTGGATCCTGTGGGCGTAGAAAAAATAATTGAACAACTGAAGATGTCATCATCATGCGGAGTGGACAACATTAACTCAAAATTTTTGAAAAATACTAAAGTGTATAGTGCCATTATTTTTGCTGAACTGTTTAAACAATCTCTTGAGTGTAGCTGTGTTCCTAGCGACTGGAAGGTGGGCAAGGTGGTTCCCCTGCACAAGTCTGGGGACAAACATTCTCTTAATAACTACCGACCCATTTCACTTACTAGCATCCCATGTAAGATCATGGAACATGTCATCTGCTCTCATCTCGCCAATTTTCTTGAATCAAATTCTTTCTTCAGTCATTCCCAACACGGCTTTCGTAAAACATTCTCATGCGAGACTCAGCTTCTATGCTTTTCACAAGACCTTCATTTCATTCTTGACCGGGGTTCCATAGCAGACTGTATATTCCTCGATTTCTCCAAAGCTTTCGATAAAGTTTCTCACCAATTACTACTTTTCAAATTAACTAACCTCAAACTCGACCCTAACATCTTTTCGTGGCTTCAGTCTTTTCTCACTAACCGTTCTCAATACGTGACAGCAAATAAATCGAACTCTCGTTCCTCTCCAGTGGGCTCAGGCGTTCCCCAGGGCTCCGTACTAGGGCCCCTACTTTTTCTAATTTATATTAATGATTTGCCTAACACCATTGCTTCTTCTTTGTGCCTCTTTGCTGACGATTGTGATATTTACCGTGAAATTAACAGTGACTCTGACATTTCTGTTCTTCAGTCTGATATTAACCAAGTTTCAGAGTGGTGTAAATTATGGCAAATGGAGCTTAGCACAAGTGCAAACATATGCGCATTTCTCGTCGTAACAATGAAGTAGCTAATTACAACCTCAATAATACTCCTCTTGAAACTGTGTCTTCGTATAAATACCGTGGTGTGCACATAACTTCTAATCTTTCTTGGAATCTGCATGTGGAATCTATTACTAACAATTCTAACCGCATGTTGGGGTACCTGCGCTGAAACTTTAACCTTTCTTCTAGTTCAATAAAATTGCTTCTTTATAAAACCCTTGTTCGTCCTAAACTGGAATATGCAGCCTCTGTCTCGGACCCTGGCCTTGCATCTCTAGAATCTGAAATCGAATCTGTTCAAAACCGCGCGTCACGATTTATACCTTCCAACTATCACCGTAACTCCAGTGTTACTGTTATGAAAACAACATTATCATTGCCACCGCTTTCACTACGCAGAAAAATTTCTCGCTTATGCCTATTTCACATAATCCCGGCTACTAACTACCCCCACACATGTTTCAGGTCGCATTGATCATCTTCACAAAGTAGGTGTTCCGTCATGTCGTACTAAACACGCCTCTTACTCTTTTGTTCCAAACACTTCTGTCAGTTGGAACCACCTTCCTAGGCACATTGCTGATATTACGGACCCAAATTCTTTTAAGACTGCCGTATGTAATCTGTATTTATAGATGGTAGTCAATTGTTTTTGTTCGTATTCGGTGACAGTGTTGACTGTCGGAAATGTATTTTTTTTGTATTGTCTCAACTGCTTCTCCGCTTTTTTTTTTGCGCCAATCCTTTTTTTTTGTTGTTGTTTTGATCTCTTTTCGCCGCGTTATTGTTTCTCCTATGTTGTTTTATGCTGCACTGTACCCTGAACCAATGTATCTTTCCCACTCCCCTCTTTAATGCATTCGGGCCCTGAGGGTATATGAATAAATAAATAAATAAATATATATATATATATATTTTTAACGTCCCGAAGAATACTGTGTGTCCTTCGCGATGGCTTTCAAGTATGTTTTATACTTCGTCAACACAATAGTAACAGTAGTAGAGAACATTTATTCAAGAAAAATGGCTGAGGCGGTAAGGGCATGGTTGGTATAGGGTCCTCCCCCATTGCTACGGTGGCTTAACCCCTGCCGGCGTAAGGCTTCATTTCTTGACAAAACCATGCCATGAAATGAAGGCAGAGATTCTTTAGCCAAAACATTTAGAAAGCCCCGAAATGAATGATTGGGTGGCACTACGCAAGCAAGCAGGGCATGCTTCGTGCAATGTTGCCTCGAGTCGGACGCGTGGCTTATGCCGTCTACGAAGCGCTTAGAAATGCCCGACTGTTGCGCTGTTCTCCTTCTATATGACTTCAGCGTGATGCGTGAGGCCATTCATAAGTCAAAGTTTTAAGAATACTTCGTCGCCATCCTCAATAAAGTCCCAACAAAACAGACGCATAATTGTTTTAAAGCTGACAACGGTCGCTGCCTATGTATAGAAACACAGTACGGCACAGTATACAAGCATAGTACGGCACAGTATACAAGCATACACACTTCTGCAATCTGCAGTAGGCCAGTACGACGTAACACATTTAAAACCATATTTACTACAGGCTGTAAGCCCGGCCTAATCTGCTGCAATGAGGCTTTACATCCGCATCCTGAAAACGTTTGTCCGTTATTTAATACGCGAATGTAGTGAGTTTTTTATAGTCCCGTCGTTATATCGGTCTTCTTCAATAAAAAGTCCGAGGATTCCGATTTCCTGGAATTTTGGTGAGGTTTTACCGTCGATCTTAATTTCGAAGTGAAAGTCGCACTTGTTACCTCGTTGGTTTTGGGTTATATAAGAAACGTTCGGATTTTCGCAGGAAGCATGCGACTGGCCTTTCGGCCGCGTAGGACACAACATTGTCCGCCGCCTGTAGACGTTCCTCTGCCCTGCCGTCGCTGCGATTGTTCATCCAGAGATTGTCGTCTGCGCACACGCTGAACTTTAGATCTTTTATGACCTTGAGAAGGTCTCTAATCTCCACTTTAAAGAAAAAGGGGGAGAGCTTCGAGCCTTGCCGCTTGCTTTTACTTCCCAGGTGGACGGTGTAGATTCTAGGTCCTAAAACATTAGTTTCAATGTCTGGTTTGTCAGGAAATCCATTATGTAATTATATGTCCTCTCGCCGACTCTTACTTTCTGCGGTTCCGCGAGAATTACCTGGTGTTTTACGCTGTCAGATGCTTTTGTTAGATATAGTGCTAAAATTACCTTCGCGTGTCTGGATTTCGAGTCAATTATGTGTTGTAAACGGCGCACAGGTCGTCTCCGCGACCATCCGGAGCAGAAACATAAACACGGCTGATAGGTTGCAATAGCGCTCGCTTGCGTCGGAACGAAGGCTAGATTGATATATAGCGACAGTAAAACTGCTACCTTCAATATCGGAAAAGGTGGGGTCTCGCAAGAAGCCGCCCACGTTCTATCAGCTGTAGCTAAAATCGATCGCAAAATCACCCTAATTTTGGATCCAGCGCACATGTCCGTCCCCGGCGACGAGGCGGCCGAGATCTTCACTTCCGACCAAACGCGGAGCCGTCCGACTGCCAGGAGTTGGACGCACGTTGAAAACCTATAAATAAATCATCAAGAATCAAGCAGCTTTTCGGAAACGGCACTCTTCTATTGATCATATCCATACCATCAACCAGGTGATAGAAAAATGCTCGGAATATAACCAGCCCTATACATAGCATTCATTGATTACGAAAAAGCATTTAACTCAGTAGAAACCTCGGCGGTGGGGCAGACATTGCAAAATCAGGGGGTAGACGAGCCGTACGTGAACGTTTATATAGTGGCTGCACTGCAACCATAGTTCTGCATTTAGAAATTAACCAAATTCCCATAAAGAAAGATTTTGGGCAAGGAGACACGAACTCCCCAGTACTATTCACAACTTGCTTAGAGGAAGTATTCAGAGATTTGGAATGGCAGCAGTTAGGGATAAGAGTAGATGGAGAACACGTCAGTAATCTGTGATTTGCTCATGACATTGCCTTGCTAAGTAACTCAGGAGATGAACTGCAAACAATGATTGGTGACCTAAACAGGAAACGTTGAATGGTAGGCTTGAAAATCAATACGCAGAAGACTAAGGTAATGTTCAACAGCCTCAGGAAGGAATAGCAGTTTACGTTAGGTAGCGAAGCACTGAAACTATTAGGCGAATATGTCTACTTAGGACAGGTAGCAACCGCAGATCCGGACCATGAAATGTAAATAACAAGAAGAATAAGATTGGGATGGAGCGCATTTGGCAAGCACTCGCAGATAATGACTAGCAGCTTACCGGTATCGCTCAAGAGGAAAGTACACAACAGTTGCATCTTACCTGTACTCACCTAAGGGGCTGAAACGTGGAGGCTAACCAAGAGGGTTCTACTTAAGTTGAGGACAGCGCAGAGGGGTATGGACTAAAAGATTGTAGGGGTAACATTAAGAGATAGGAAGCGACCAGAGTGGGTGAGATAAATAACTCAAGTTACTGACATTCTAGTGCAAATCTAGAAGAAAAAACAGGCATGGGCAGGACATGTAGTGCGAAGAGAGGATAACCGATGGTCGCTTGGGGTAACAAACTGGATTCCAAGGGAAGAAAAACATAGCAGGGGCGGCTGAAAGTTAGGTGGGCGGATGATGTTAAGAAGTTCGCAGGGGTCAATTGGATGCAGCTAGCACAGAACCGGGTTAACTGGAGAAATATGGGAGAGGCCTTCGCCCTGCAGTGGGTATAGTTTAGCTGCTGCTGCTTCTGATGAGGATGGTGAAATAAATCATAGAAAATTATAGATTAGAAGATGTCTGATGCCGCCACCGGATCCTAGCTTAAATAATAAAGAGACCATAGCCTGGCAGCTGCTGCAAGCCGGAAACTTCTAAAGCTCTGTCTGGTTGTTTGACACGCAGACAGATAAGAGAGAAAATTATAAATGCGAAGCCAGGGTGTGGGAATGCCCCAAGCCTCTGGGCGCTAGGAACGACATTAAATATAGAGAATCCTGGGAGACCCTTCTGCGAAGCGACGTCCCCGCTAACCAGCAATGAGCAGCGGAGGTTACAGCCCCCGTTCCTCAGGCCTCCGTGCCAGGAGCGCTGATTTGGTGGCGGCTTAAATCAGTTGCAAAAAAAAAATTTAATCTATCATTCAATCCTCCATCACCGAGCGTTCGATCCAGGTGTCCGTGCGGCGCCTTTTATTGGGCTCTTCATAAAAGCCGCTCTAGAGTATACAGCAAATGACGCAATACAAGAGGAGGAGGGAAAAAATACTCGCTTACACTGCAATAATTGGGGAATGGGAGGTGCGTATGATTGTGACGCTGGGTGGCAAACCCAATTTCTGAACGCCATTGGCAGCCGCGCTGCCCGAGCTATCTGGAACAGGTAACACTGGGCCTCCAAGCTCGAGCTGGACAGGGCCACCTCCCAGCCCTGCCTACTTGGCTGTTATATAACAATTACATTGGTACTTTGCTGGCAGGCCGACACCATGTGGTATAGGTCAACATACTGCCCGGAGAATTTGCAAATTCCGTAGAATGTCGGGTCCATGTGTTTTACTATGGCGGGTTTTAGAAAATAAGCCGTTTGGAGTCGTCTAAGATGGCACTCCTCAGATCTGTCGAGACCTTTTGCGGGTCCCGGGAGTGCCCTCTCTTGCATAAACGTAAATGACTTCTAATTCCCGCACAAGTTAATGAGCGGAATTGGTATGGTTTTCTCGGTAGAGCCAAAGGATGGAGCGTAACCCCGGGTAGGGAGGGGGAGGGGAGGGGTGATCGGCAGCGGGGTGAAGCTTGGGCAGCCGTGTAAACGCTCTCGTTCCCCTCCACACCCTAGTGACTGACTCTGAATGTAATCTGTCTCAAAGGACTTGCCTGCCGGTGCTGGTCACCGTAATCCTAGCAGTTTGACGCTCTGACCGGGAGTCCTAGAGCCTCTTAACCGCCGCCCGAATCATCGCGTCGAGGGTCCCGCGGTCGTTCTTTCTCAGCACGACGTAGGGAGCCACTTACGCCACACGACTGACGACGAGCGCCTCAACTAAGTGAATGATTTCATTTTCAAGAAGTCCACCGTGACTGCCAGATATCTTGCCAATCATCCTACGAATTTCTTCGCAGATTGGCTTTAATATTTTCTGGGCCGTATAATTGTAACCCGGTTACCAGTTTGTAAACCCAGTACCCGAAGTGTGTCCACCTCTAATATCGGAATGCCGTTAACCTAAATGTGTATGTCTTGTACAGGGTCTTTATGCTTTGCAATATGCAAAAGTTCTGATTTATTCGGAGCGCACTCTAGACCACACTCCCGTACGTAGCTTTATACTACCGAGGCGGACTCTTGGAGGGCTTCCTCTATCTGCCCTAAATTGCCCCCGGACGACCAGATGGTTAAAATCCCCAGGTGGTCGAAATTACTCCGTAACCTCCAGCACGGCTCCCCTTTCTCTCTTTCCACTTTTACTCCCACCTTGCTCCCTTCCCTTACGGCGCGGTTCAGGTGTCCACAGAGCAAGTGTGACAGATACTGCGCCTTTCCCTTCCTGTGAACCAACTAACCAACCAATCAACGACCAGTTGGCAATGTCGCCTGCGTAAATGGCGTGGCGTACAGCAGGCATCAGCGGCGTTTCAAATTTGTTGACAGTAAAGAAAAGACGCAGTATCTCTCACAATGCTCAGTGGACAACTTTATCGAGCTGTACAGAAAACTAGGTGGTAGTGAAAAATATAACGCATTGGAAGGCTTCGGACTACTTTGCAACAGACGCTCTCGCGTCATCGCACTTTATTGGTCTAAACTGCCCCTAGATTTCTTAAACGTGTGGACATCGGACAACGCTCGAGCGCCTCTTCGTTTCGCCTTCATCGAAACGCAGTAGCCGGCAGTAAGGTTCTTCCAATTCATGTAAATAAATTTTCATCCACCGAGCGCACGTTGAAGATCCCCAGGTGGTCGAAATTACTCCGTAGCCCTCCACTACGACTCCCCTTTCTCTCTGTCCACTTTCAATCCCACCTTCATCCCTTCTCTTACGGCGCGGTTCAGGTGTCCACAGAGCAAGTGTGACAGATACTGCGCCTTTTCCTACCTATGAACCAACCAACCAACCAACCGCGTTGGTGCAGCGGTTAAAGTGCCCGTCTACTGCACCAGAGTAATCAAGTTCAAATCTCTCAGCTTTCACTGATATATTTTGCCCTTACAGCGTGGTACAGGTGTCTGAAAAAATTGTGACAGATTTCGCCTTTAATACCGTGTAAATGAATTAAAATTAGATTGCGGTGTAGAACCCGAAGTGACTCGGTGTATGAGAGACTCCATAATGAAGGGTTCTCAAAATTTTGACCATCTGGAGTTATTTAATATGGAAATTATATCGCACTGTGCATAACCGTTCTTTTTGCCCTGTTTATTAGCATCTCAATGCTTTATTGCCCATTGGTTCGGTTGCCTCGTATAAGTACCCATCCACTAGGCGGGAAACCAAAAATCTGCAGAGTGCATCAGTTATATATTTTGGCTTAAGCTTATCTAAATATTGTGAGCCCTCCACGGATCTTTCATTTGTACGTACCGAGATCTTCCCCTTGTACATACCATCATCATCGTCCCACGGCGCCGGCTCCGGCACGCGCTTGGGTTTTCTCCATCGGATTAAACGCTGACACGGCATACCTTGCCTTGCCTTCCCGACCTTGCCGTCTCGACCTGGCCTTCTTTGACAATATATACAATATTGGAAATCGTTATTTTGGATCCCCGATATCGTCTGAGTGTCATCCTTCAGTCAACCGGTGTGCCTCCAAATTAGGTGACACAACAGTGGTGGCGCTTCTGGCTGTTGTAGGGCCCACGTGACCCAGTAGCGAGTGCACAAGACACGAGCACACGCGGACGCGGACGCACAATGGGTGCTTCGACCAGATCACAAGCAAGTGTTCTCTGAGAAGGGAGCGGGTTCAACGGACCCAAGCTGATACAATGACTACTTTGGAAGGGAAAATGCAACAGAGGCTTCAAAACGTGAGTACGCATTTTTCCCGGCTGCTGTTCAGACACGAGTACTGTTTAGATACTAAATACATTTTTGCAGCACTTTAATGGCTACTGTGTAATCAAACGCCAATACATTGTGGAGGCAACGGGCGTGCAACAGGGCGCAGAAGTACGAAGGGGAAGAGTAGGGTTAAGGAGAACACTGTTGGTTCCCGGTATTCTGCGATATGATTTTCAAAAACCCGAAGGGAGCTTGTTGCAAGTCTGCCTGCAACGCTGCTACTATATATATAGTGGGAACTCACAGAGATCAGTCGTCTTGTCGTGAAGGGCTTCAGTCGCCGGTGTTTCTAACGACTGCAACTTCTACCAAGCGGGAATCGGCCGCTTAGACTACTGTTTACGCTAACTATCCTGGCGTCTGAGTTGTCAGTTTTTTAAAAAATTCTGACGCGGAGTACCCGCGTTCCTACCCGGTCATGACGGCGGCTTCCGGATTGAAGGCAAATGCCAAAGCCCGGCGTGTTATTGCACCTCAGAGATACCGAAGAAATACTAATTTTCCGAGGCGCAGTACTGCGGCACCCTATAATTGCAACAGTCCTTTAGAAAATCTCAACTCCAGTTATACTGTACAACAAATGCCTAGACCAACTAGCGCAACTTGTTAGGTACGATGCATTCCCCGCTACATTTAAGTGCATAGCCTTATCTTAGCAAAGCTGTTATCTTATAATAAAGCAGCGCGCAAGCTGTCCGAATATTCTTAGAGGTACCGAGTACTCCGGTTTGCACCCTACCGTGAGTGGCTGCATTTTGATGGAGGTGAAACGAGTGCTCGCGTTTCATATGTATAAAAAGACACTACATTCTCATGTTCTGCGGCAAAACATTGTATCTCTCCTGATGGGGCTGTGGCAGGTGGGTCACCGCCGTTTGCGGCGGGGGCTTGCCTGGCACCGATTTTTTATCTGTTGTAGGCCGTCATTGCACCCGCCACCGCTTCGGTGGTGGACGACGGCTGTTGTTGCGGCGCGCGTCTTTCTCTCTCTCTTCCTTCTCTTCCTTGTCTATTTTCTCTTCTGTCCGCACGAGGCAGTGGAGGTGGCTACACTGCAGAGCCAGTAGCAGACCCGTGCATTGTCCTTTCCTTCTTGCTACAGCCGCAACAACAACCCAACATTGTGCTCTCGGTATTGGCGGACGCTTTTCTACAGTGTTCTACAACTTTATCGAAACCGTCTTGGAAAATTTGCAGACAACGTTGATGAACACTCTATATATTCGAACGCAAAATTTGTGTGGACGTGCTGAATGCTATTTCAGAATCTTCGACCGCATTTAGAAGCATTAGAGCTGCAAATGTACCTAATTTCCCTTGTGCCGTGCGGTTATTGCATTTTGAGGATCAGCAGACTCCTTTAAATGTATTAAAAACCATATCGGTATTGCGTGCTATGCGATTCGAGTGCAAATCGTTCTGCGGTCGCATTTCAACCTAATAAAGTGTAAATATATATTGCTGCTTGTCCCGTAATCGACAGTAGAAACAATCGTGAAGTTGATAGAGGCACTGCACATTGGTTATTGAGAGTAGTTTCAAAAACGCGAGGAATGAGTCTAGTGTATGCCACACCATATCACAACGAACAATATTTCTACCAGCGGAGCAGCGCGATCAGCGTCTCTCGCAAGTCTTGTTTTGGCACGTCGAAGCGATCATCAACAGTTGCGCGGATTTAAGTAGGTAGTTGCGGTCATGACAGCCTTGTCATTTTCGTTAGAGGCCGCAGTCATATTACTGTCGAGGGCGAGGAGTCTTCTGCGATAGCGTAGAACCAAGATATACCATAAATTATAGTTCTTGGAGTAGCTCGCAAAGCGACGCTTTCCGAAAGGCGCTTCCGGCATCTCCTTTCAACAGGCGAAATTACTCGGCTTAAACCGCTCCGGCTATGGCGTCCATAAACGAAAGCGGCCACGAAGAGGCGCTGGCCTAATAAGCACGTAATAGGAGCAACGCGTTTGAGTGCTCCCCAAGCGTGTATACAATCATCTGATAAGGAGAAAATATGACGCGACAGCAATGCAGTGAAGAATATCGAGCGTTAGCTGATTAAAACCTATCCGTTAATGGCACTCGCGTCTGCCTGTCATCATGAGACAACCCCCTCGTGGTGGCTGAATTGTTAACTTTGCCTTCGACTGCCGTGGTCGGGTGGCGTTTTAGGAGCATGCGTGTGAAACCATGGTGCTATCTCTGGGAGCACGCGGAAGCCTGATCATGTTTTGGAGCCCGAATTAAGCGAAACAACTGCACGGGTGCAGGAGAATCAGTGCCCTGATGTTGGCGCTCGATTTTATTTCTAAATTCCCTGAGGTATCAGTCATAGAAGCTATAAAAGCTTTCATGCTTAAACCTTTTCGCATGTACTACGCCCAGTCCGTACACGTTGCAGAATACTACGCCCAGTCCGTACACGTTGCAGAACTGCATCCGCCTTCCTGCAGTCGAAACTAAAACATTAGCCGGTATGTAACTTAGTTGAAACGTCTGCAAACTAATGTTCAGGCTTTTTCTTTTCGTTTTAAAATTTTGAAGCCCGCAGAGCGATTTGAGAGTACGTGGACATTATTCCAGAGCCCTCTATTTTTGTATATCTTTTCTCTTCCCTCATGTCTTCCAATATGGATCGCTTGTACGTTTTGAGAGATGTTGAACAATGTGTTTGGTTTGGTTTGATTTGGTTTAGGGTTTAACGTCCCAAAGCGACTCAAGCTATGACAGACGCCGTAGTGGAGGACTCCGGAAATTTCGACCACCTGGGGTACTTTAACGTGCACTGACATCGCACAGCACACGGGCGCCTTGCTTTTTGTGGCCTTTCGTTTCCTATATACGAATTTTAAACCTCGCTACGGTAGGTAGTTCGGGCCTTCAGCGTAGCGTTCTTTCTCCTTTAAGTAGCCTCGACAGGTACTGTGCCTTCCTTTTCTTATAAACCAATTTACCATGGAAGCAGGTCTTGTTGTGACAATAAATTTACCCTTCAAATGACTTTCAGCTTATTAGGTGTGGGCGTCCATGAATTCGTTGTGTTAACCCAAATGCACCCGGCCCCTTCCTTTTCCCAACACGTAAATGTCAGTGCACGTAAAAGAACCCCAGGTGGTCAAAATTTCCAGAGTCCACCACTACGCCGTCTCTCATAGCCTAAGTCGTTTTGAGACGTTAAACACCAACAACCAACCAACCTAAATTAAACGAGGAGGCAGTGCCCACTGCAGTGGTACATTGGTTAAGATTGCCGACTAATGTGCAAGAGTACCCGGTTCGAACCTTATCTGCGGCGGCTGCGCTTCGATGGAGGCGAAACGAGGAGGCGCCCGTATTGCAAATTTCAGTTCATGTTAAAGATCCACAGGTGGTCACATCACTGCGGAGGCCTCCGCTACGGCATTCCTTTCTCTTTTTCCGCTTTCACTCCGACTTTCCTCTTTTCTGTTACGGTGCTGCTCAGGCGTCCACTGAATAACTAACAGATAATGCGTCTTTCCTTTTCCGGTAACCAATTATTATTAACAGAGAGGCAGCCTAGGGTTCTGCGATGCCACCTTAGAAGCCTTGAAGGTCAAAAATAGATACTACGCCTTTTCTTTCTTATAAAACAACAAAAATATAAAAAGAAAAATTGCGGGGGTTTAGGCTAGGCTTGAAGCTACTATAGAGCGAAAGCTGTGAATGATGCAGCTATAGCAGGTTTAACACAACTGTCAAATCCGCAGTTTTATCATTTTTATTTAATATATTCACGGGAAACGAAATGCGCACTATCTTTCTAACTTATTCTGTAGACACCTGAACTTTTCTGTTAGGGTAGAGAGGAAGGTGGGAGTGAAGGCGGAAAGAGAAAGGGGTGCCGTAGTGGAGCGCTCCGGAGCAATTACGAGTACCTGGGCATCTTTAACGCCCATTGATATCTCACAGCACACGGACGACACTTAGTTTCGCCTCCATCGAAACGCAGCCGCTGGCGTTCGACACCGGACAAGGATACTCCGGCACATGGAGTAGTCGGGCGTCTTACCTCTGCCCCACCACAGCGTGGCGGGTTTCTGTCTATTGGTTGGTTGGTTGGTTCACAGGAAGGGAAAGGCGCAGTATCTGTCACACTTGCTCTGTGGACACCTGAGCCGCACCGTAAGGGAAGGGAGGAAGGTGGGAGTGAAAGTGGAAAGAGAGAAAGGGGAGCCGTAGTGGAGGGCTACGGAGTAATTTCGACCACCTGGGGATCTTTAACGTGCGCTGACATCGCACAGCACACGGACGCCACTTCATTTCGCCTCCATCGAAACGCAGCCGCCGAGGTCGGGTTCGAACCCGGGAACTCCGACACAGTAGTCGGGCGTCTTACCACTGCGCCACCCCGGCGGGGCTTCTGTCTATTACTAAAATTGAGAGTTGGTCTATTACTAAAATTGAGAGTTGGTCTATTACTAAAATTGAGAGTTGGTCCAGAAGAACGAAAAACGCTGTGTATTTGGCTAGTCAGCTTCTACCGCTTCCAAGTGGACACCTGTACCGCGCCTTCAGGGAGGGGAACGAGGAGGATTAAAAGAAGAAAAAGCTTTGCGCGAATTTCTCTGAACGCGTCTGCGGCCTGCTAAATTTTTGTGGCCGCTCTTCGTACAGGGTGGCAGGCCCACTTAAACAAAATCTCAGGTAAAAACAGTGGTCAAAGCGAAGCCCCTGGCTTCGCTTTTTGTTTGAAAGTAAGACACATGGTTCACTTAATTTCTTTAACATTTTTTTTATACCAATCTAAACGCTCCGGCGGTCACTAAATTATTGAGATTTTATTAACGCGAAAGCGTTAATTCGCTTTCGCGTGTCCGCAGACCGTGTCCGCAGACCGCGTCCGCAAAATCGTGTCCGCAGCAGTTGCGGTTAATTGGGAAGTGGTAGAGGTTAATGATGGGTGTCAACCTATTGAAACTGACACAATGTTGCTGCAGAAAAAATAAAATAGGCCAATAAGTTAGTTAGATAATTCATTAGAATAACTGATTCACAAGAAAGGAAAGGCGCACTATCTGCCATATGTTTTCTGTGGACACCTGAACCGCGATATAAGTGATAGGAGTGAAATCGGAGAGAAACTTGTGCATAGTGGATATGACGTTTCCAGATGTGACGTCACGCAACCGGAAGTAGAGCCAAAAAAGGGCATAGGAAGGGATTGGCGAGCAATTTGAAAGTAACATCCTCTACCTCAGATAATGTGAGGTATAGGATGTGACGTTACGCAACCGGAAGTAGAGCCGAAAAGGGTCATAGGAAGGGACTGGCGAGCAAAGTACCAAAAACTACAGTGGGCAAACGAGAAGTGAATTAAGCTACTAGAAGCAACCAGAAGCAACCAAGCGCAGTATCCGTGCTTTCGCATTACTCCAATGTAGATTCTGCAGTGCTGTAATTTTTTTTTTTGCACCAATATGAACAGCATTATTATGAAGGTTCCCGGCTGCCTTCCGAGCTCGATCTTCACGGTATACGTCGGGCGGCGCTGCGTATGCGCCAGAAATAACTGCAACAATTAGAGGCCAAATTTCAGCGCGACATGATTTGAAGGAATATACATTTGAGGAGTAGAGCTATCCGTCTAAAAAACAACATTAATCTAATATCCTTCAATATCCTTCTAATATCGTCCAACAACGAACACGCTGCGTGGAAGCAACAAGACGAAGAGCGTTTATTCGCTCTTATTCGCGTTTATACACTCATTTAACACACAACTTCATACACACAAAACGAGATGTACATGCGAACTCTGCGGAGAAGTTGCCACCACTAACCACTTTTTAATTACATGTACAAACCTTGAACAACTAAGGCACAAACACTTCTTACTAATTTATGAAGAACACACCCCACTGCACCCAAGCTATATTATTTTGGCTAGGATCATGGCTAGGTACATGGCTATGTACATGATGAAAGGCAAGCTGCTCTGTCCAATGAGGTTTAAGAAATTCGTTGCGAAGTGATACGTACACTGACACGCCAGGTGTGCTTAGCGCCTTCAACTGTTACACGTGGCTATTTAGTAGTAGTAGTAGCACGATCAGAGGGTATGATTTCAGTCATTTAAAATACGATTTTTCTCTTCTAAAGATGACCAGCGGACAACCAATGAGGAGCTATTGCATTATAAGTCAGATTGGCGATTTATTTATTAAAGGGCCACAAGTCTACTGGCCAGGATGGTCTAAGTGGAGAGTTCTATACAACATTTATGCCTACGTTATACGCAGGGACACTGTTTCTTGGCGGCAAGGGGCGCAAGGGTAGAGAGGCGGGGAAACGTGTGACTCCGCCATGTAGTTCTACGCGCGGCTTTGGTCTGCAAAGATGGCACATTCGTTGCAGACCATTTCCTTCGTTTGCTTCGGCAGCCAGCGTCTCTTGAACTTGACTGGAATGTTATTTGCTAGAAACGCTTGCCAGCCTTGCGGAGTAGACGACCAGAACGACGACCGAATGGGCATCTGTGGCCATCTTGTCTACAGAGTCGGGCTTCTCGAAAGCCAGCGAGAGCCATCAGACGTGAAAACCCGGTGGAACCAAGAAAAGTGTTTTAAGCATAACTTCTTTCGGAAAATCGGTTCTCTGATAAGAATATACAAAAAAAACTAGCGCTATGATTTCAATTTCTTTTTGTAGAAATAGCTCATGTAACTAGGGACGGGTGGTGCAGTGGTAAGACGCCCGACTACTCTGCCGGAGTACCTGGGTTCGAACCCGACCTCGGCGGCTGCGTTTCAATGGAGGCGAAACGAAGAGGCGTCCATGTGCTGTGCGATGTCAGCGCACGTTAAAGATCCCCAGGTGGTCGAAATTACTCCGTAGCCCTCCACTACGGCTCCATTTTCTCTCTTTCCACTTTCACTCCCATCTTCCTCCCTTCCCTTACGCGCGCTTGCGGTATCCACAGAAAACAAGTGAGACAGTTACCTTCCCTTCCTATAAATAAATCGGCTTATATTCAGCTGCGCAGGAAGATGATGCGTTTTGTCTCCGTAGCTTTGGCTTCATTGCCAAGCTCGTGCCTCTTGCAGAGTTTTCGGTGAAGCTTATGACATTGGCTTTTATTGCGAAAGCAATACTGAAATCACTTTTCAGCCGTTTGCGTAGCGCGGCGGGGCACATGAAATGACCTTTCGCGTAACCCCGTGTGACATCACGCCGAAGAGCTGGGCAACCAACTTGAGCCGTTCGCGAGGGGCGGCGGTGCACATGAAGCAGCGTCCTAACTCCCGGTCTCTCCACGAGGAGCGCCACAGGTGTTATGACGTCACGCCGAAGAGCTGGGCGACCAACTTGAGCCGTTCGCAAGGGGCGACGGTGCACATGAAGCGGCGGCCTAACTCCCGGTCTCTCCACGAGGAGCGC
>JAJIZL010017329.1:0-22761 GCA_023969395.1 Amblyomma maculatum | reverse complement strand
CGACTATGATGGCGCCTACTGCTAAGGCGACTCGTTGTAATGAGAGGTGTGCTGCGGAGACAACCGAGGAGCGAGAAGCGAGGCGTGCGAAACAACGTGCTCAATATGCAGCTCGGCGTGAACGTACAGCCTCTTTGGCACAAGCTGTAGAAGATGACGGGGAGTGCGCTGATTTCTGCTGGTGTACAGAATGCCGGTACGGCCGGTGGTGGAGCGGCAGTGGTGCATTCTGTCATAGCCTCACCCACAACCAGGTACATTGTTGCAGCCACGGCACTCCTTGCCTCGCTGCTAATTATACATAGAATATCCAGGTAGCAGTTTGTAATAACGATTGTGACCATATGCTATAGCCAGAGTGGTTAATCATAGCCATAGTTCACCACAGTATCGCCACCAGCTACACATCAGCTGAACCTGGGCTTACTAATGGGTATTGCTTTCGCAACCTTCCGGGCTTAACCAAGCTAAGCCTCTGCCAATTTTTTAACGCGAACGCGTTACTTCGCTATGTTCACAGATTTCTGTCCGCAGACCCTGTCCCCAGACTGCGTCCGCAGACCAATAGGGTCCGCAGCAGTTGCGGGTAATTGAGAAGTGGTAAATGTTAATGAGGGGTGTCAATGATAGCGATTTACAATGAGTCGTGTAGTGTCCGCTTTTTAAAATAGTTTAAGCAATTCAATGTTTGCACGCTCCACTAGAGAAAACTAAAAATCCTCACACCTCTTAACAAAAGCTTTTTTGCTATACTAACCTGAATTAGGACCAGTTGATTGACCTCATCTGACCGTCTGTATCGACCATCGAACACGAGATATGAATATGGTTTTGTATATTACGGCTTCTGATCACACACAATGGGTGTGGCCCAAATAAATCCAAATGCAACAAGCTGGAGACGAAAAAAGCAACCTTCGCAAATATAATTCTCATTGCATAAGAATATAGACTGATGTAATGTTGCTGCAGAAAAAATAAATAGGCCAACAAGTTAATTAGGTAATTAGAATAACGGGTTCACATGAAAGGAAAGGCGCAGTAACTGCCACACTTGTTCTGGGGACACCTGAACAGCGCCGTAAGAGAAGGGAGGAAGGTGGGAGTGAAAGCGGTGAGAGAGAATCCGGTGCCGTAGTCAAGAATGTGACATCACGCAACCGGAAGTAGGGCCGAAAAAGGGCAGGAAGGGATTGGCGCGCAATTTTGAAGTACCAAATACTAAAAGGGGTAAACAAGAACTGAAATAAAGTGAGGTACAGGACGTGACGTCAAGCAACCGGAAAGAACCAAAATAAGGAGCATAAGAATGGACTGGCGCGCAATTTGAAAGTACCAAAGATTAAAATGTGCAAACAAGATTTAAGCATTCAAAATCAACAGCAGCCTCCGTGCTTTCGCATTACTTGGATGTAGATTCTGCAGTGCTCTTCAATTTTTGTCCTGGCGCGTTCAATACTGATCGCATCATATTAATCCCGAAAACACGGAAGCATGTCTGTGAAAACTGGACAGTATCGTCCGATATTCTTATGCAATGTGAATTATATTTGCGAAGGTTGCCTTTTTCGTCTCCATCTTGTGGCATTTGGATTTATTTGGGCCACACCAATTGTGTGTGATCAGAAGCCGTAATATCCAAACCCATATTCATATTTTGTGTTCGATGATCGATACAGACGGTCAGATGAGGTCAATCAAATGGTCCTATTACAGATTAGTATGAGAAAAAAAGCTTTTGATAAGAGGCGTGATGATTTTTAGTTTTCTCTAGTGGAGCGTGCAAACATTGATGTCTTGCTTAAACTATTTTATAAAGCGGACACTAGACGACCCAATGTTAATCGAAAACGTTTACAAAACTATTCCGCTCAAACCATCTGTTCAAGAGGCTGCCCGCAATCGCCTTTGTTATTTGCGTTATATGTTGAGCCCCTGTGTCGTTGTACCATCAAGAGTAAAAAGGCGGGAAGGGTGGCTGTTCCTAGCCCTACGGGGCTGGGACGGTAGGACAACGCCGCTTGTGACTCTATAGAGGTTATTCACGTGACGTCATTGCAGCTTTGCTGAAAAAAAAACTGATTTATAGGAAGGGAAAGGCGCGGTAACTGCCCCACTTGTTTTCTGTGGACACCTCAAGCGCGCCGTAAGGGAAGGGAGGAAGGTGGGAGTGAAAGTGGAATGAGAGAAAGAGGTGCCGTAGTGGAGGGCTACGGAGTAATTTCGACCACCTGGGGATCGTTAACGTGAGCTGACGTCGCACAGCACACGGACGCCTCTTCATTTCGCCTGCATCGAAACGCCGCCGCCGAGGTCGGGTTCGAACCCGGGTACTCCGGCACAATAGTCGGGCGTCTTACCACTGCGCCACCCGGCGGGGCACAGCTTTGCTGGAAACCACGGCACCCGCCATGCAACATCGGAGAGAGGGAAATAGAGAGAGAGAGAGAGAGGGGGGTATTCGGCGAATCATGACACAGCGTCGGTGAAACCCGAGCTCTGGTTGGAGACGTTGCAAACGGCGTCTAAGTGTCTGGAAACCGCGGCACGCGCCATGCAACATCTGAGAGGGGGAAATAAAGAGGGATGAGGTATTCGGCGAATCATGACAGCGTCGGTGAAACCCGACGACGTTGCAAACGGCGTCTGAAGTGTCCGACAAATGAATGGCGCGCAGCAGTGAGGACGCCGGTAGACCTGCGCCGATTTTCGAACCGCCCAACGGTATGGCGTCTCCACAATACAGCGTTGCCACCACTGCCACCTGCTAAACTTGATAGTGAATAGGGTCTATATGACCAGAACTGCTGCCTAACAACTATCTCAGCTGGCAGACGCAGCACGCTCGCAGCGCCCTCTGGTATGATGTCAGACTAATGGGCCGTTTTCCTCATGAAAAACGTCTCCACTGGGAACCGAACCCCCATCTCTAGAGTCCCCAGCAGAGGGCTTCACCGACTGGACCACGCCCGGGATTGTTTTCTTTTTCAGACATGGCATTTATTACACGCAGTTGTGTACTGAAAGGGCTATGTACACAGACTATTTACAAAGCGCTCAGCTATTGATCAGCTGCACAACAGAACAGCTCCACAACAGAAAACAAAACTGAAAGGCCGACAAAAGCAAACACCCTGTCACCAGTGGAGACCAGCCAGATTGAAAGTTGTTTTTGCTTTATAAATGTCCTTCAGTTGCAGCAGCATTTTACTAAAATGGATTCTAGGAGGAACTACAGGTTATGTGCTAGGATCCAACATGCCTCCTTCTACGAACGTCATATAGTTCGTAATCCGATTCTGTAACAGGAAGATACCGCACACTGTACGAATTTAGAATAACGTCTTTCTTTATAGTTCTTTGCAACACGTCCCAAAAGGGAATTGCGTCTTTACAATTAATGAAACAGTGCTTAGTTGTTTCAGGCACATCACACTGATGGCTGTTTACAAAAGGTACGAAAATATTGTTACGGACGAAGAAGGAAGAAGAGGGCAGTGACGCTGGCAGGAGCGCGCGCGCTAGGCCCGCTCACAGTCCCCCTTCGTGGGTATGTGCCACATATCAAGGCAGAAGAAGATTCATTAAACATCATCTCACGACAATCGAGCATTTCTCTCTGTCCTCTGTTCGCCTGTTGTCATCGCTTGCCGCCACCTAACATTTGGTTGGAGGTGCGGCGTATGTCATCCCCATCCTCGCCTTGGAGCATCGATGCTATCTGTGCATCGACGCCATCTGTAAGCCGGGACCATCAACCGAAGGCCCAGGTACATCCCCGAGCAGCTTCGCCCCAGCCGTTCAAGCCCAGACCTGACCACCTACCGCCCAGCCCCAATCCCGGACCTGAAGACAAGAACAGACAGACCAACCAGAACCGAGACGAAGGACCCGAAGGAACCGATGGACACGAGCACGCAACCCCCCACCCAAGCAGCCCAACGTGACCTCGAGCCATCGGTTCCATGGACTCTGGTGACGGATGGTTGACAGCTCCAGGGGAGGCGGATCACCCATGCATCAGAGATCACACCGGCTAGCCGTTCTATTCTTACTTCTTCGTCTTCTTCAAGCATCCACACACTCATCATCATGCCACGGAATCATCATCATCGTCATCAAGCTGACTATACCCATTGCAGGACGAAGGCCTCTCCCATATTTCACCAATTAACCCGGTTCTGTGTCAGCTGCATCCCCTTGACCCCTGCGAACTTCTTAACCTCATTCGCACACCTAACTTTCTGCTGCCCCTGCCACGCTTTTCTTCCCTTGAATTCAGTTTGTTACCCTAAGCGACCATTGGTTATCCTCTCTTCGCACTACATGTCCTGCCCATGCCCATTTCTTCTTCTTAATTTCCGCTAGAATGTCGGTAACGAGTTATCTCTCTGGAATCATCGGTAAACTTCCTCGTCTACGATCGGGACGATCACTCGGTGACCACGGGTCATGTTACGGACGAAGGAGGAAGAAGAGGGCAGTGACGCGGGCAGGGGCGCGCACGTTAGGCCCGCTCACAGATTCATTAAACGTCATCTCACGACCATCGAGCATCTTCTCTCTGTCCTCTGTTCGCCTGTTGTCATCGCTTGCCGTCATGTAACGATGTTTATAGCTATGGAGCCATGTGTTTAATAGGTAGATCTTCGTTGTTTAAAAATAGTAATAATAAGAATCATCTCTTCACAGGATGTAAAAAGCGCAGTATCTGTCACATTTGTGTATGTGGATACCAAAACCGTGGCGTGAGTAATCGGAGGAAGGCGGGAGTGAAGGGGAAAGGGATAAATAGGAGCCGTAGTGGAGGGCTGCGTAGTTTTTTCGACCACCCTGGGATCGATATGGGATCTTTATTTACATCGCACCACGGGGGGGGGGGGTGAAATGTGGGGGCTGGCCAGCCACCGAATTTTATCTGTTGTAGGCCGTCATCGCACTCGCCACTGCTTCGGTGGTGGACGACGGCTGTTGTTGCGGCGCACGTCTTTCTCTCCCTCTTCTTTTTACTGCCTTCTCTATTTTCTCTCCTGTCCGCACGAGGCAGCCGAGGTGGCTCAGCTACAGAGCCAGGAGCAGGCCTGTGCATTCTCTTTTCCACCCTCTTACAGCCACAACAACGCAACAGTAACATCGCACCGCACACGAATGCCTCTTCGTGAAAGGGGAAGAGTGGCTGGTCCTAGCCCTGATGGGGCTGCGATAGGGCCCGTATTCCGAGTTTGCGTCGTTATCGACGTGTCGCTATCTCACGTGACCTCGAGTCATCTGATTTGTCGGAACATCGGAACCAAGTGTTGCCACTACGGAACCAGAAGCGGTGACATCATGTTCCGGCGTTCCCGCCAATCAGATGACTCGAGGCCAGGGAGACAGCGACACTTTCGGTGACGACGCAAACTAGGAATACGGGCCTTGGACAGCACAGCTTGCATGAGGGGGGGGGGGTGCTAGCCTCATTTTTCTCTTTCCACTTTCGTTTCCACTTTCCTCTTTTCTCTTATAGCGCGACTCAGGTGGTCGCAAAACAAGCTTAATAAATACTGCACCTTTTTTTCTGTGAAATAATTTATATTTATTATGCGCGGTGACTGCACAGCAACACACAGCTAACAGATGGCGCGGCCAGCCCCACACCTTGACTCATTAACTCTGCCACCGGTGGCGTGGTCGTTGTTTTGCACGGGGCATCTAACAGTCACCAGGGCGCCGGAATGGAGCGTCGAATTTAGAGGCACCGCCTTGAGACATCAGTAAAAGCTACACTATGAACCGTTTAAAAAATTGGCTGAGGCTTAGCTCGGTTAAGCCAGGATATCAGAAGCGAAAAGCTTCTGCGATGCCATGTTACGCGCATGGCATGACTTACTGGTCTTAAATCTCGTGCCACAGTCTTTCGCAGACGTCACATAAATTACATGACCGAAAGTATAGTCCTCAAACTCAGTCTTAAACATCGTTGTAACACCAGCGCTTTCACACTTTCAATGGGCAGTCTCTACACCGGCGACTGTTCAGTTCGTCGTCGATGACCTCGCCACTTTCACTCTGCTTGCTGTTAAAGCTGGTATTAGTTGAAAGCTGTCTTTCAACCTCATGTCGTCGTCGTTTCGCCAGGCACTCCTCTGTTTGCTTAGGGGTCTCCACTGCTCATTTGTCTCGACGCGTCTCACTATATTATTATTTTCTGTCTTCGGAATCTTCGTTAGTTGTCGTGCTCGTCGCACTGAAACGGCGCTCAGCGTGTCTTTGTCGCCGTGTAACAAGGCGAGCCTCCCGCTCTTCCGGGGTTTCGGCAGCTTATTGAGCCCAACGTCTGGTATTTCTGCGCTTCCTTTTCGGCCAATTTCCACACCACCACTTCAGCATCGTCTTCTTCTATAGCCGCCTGCGCTTCCTTTAGAGTGCTCCTACATAATGCCGACCGCTCCGCCCACAACCGCGTATCTGCAGCAGCGCGCGGCAGCAGGTAAAGGTCAACCGGCAGAGCCAGCGTGCGCCTCTCAACTGACGTCACACGGTTTTCGCAAAGCTGCGGCAGCGGCGGCGGCGGCTCGACCACGTGCGCCTCTCCTCTGGCGTCACGCAGTTTGGCACATGCGCAGCTGTGGCTTTTTATGACGACTATGCCACGCTCACCTCGGTGTTGACTAGCCTAGTGAAGCTTTTCGATTCAAAACCTATGGTAGTGTTAGACCACGCACATTCTAATTAAACATGCTGCAGGTTGCCATATTGGAGGACCTGCCTGATGCTCTCTATTTATTGCTCGTTGTCGGGCCGACAAATTAGGTTGGTGGAGTGACTCGACCGACTGCTGCTAAGGCAATTACGTTCAGCTACAAAGTATAATACCTTTGCTCGAATCTGGTAAGCGTATGATTTGTATTGTACTAGCACAAAACAAAACAATTCAAGTTCAATTTACAATAAGCATGGTTTCGCATTGGTGTAATGCGATTGGCACGACCTTCCCTTCAATGTCAGACTACGCCGCCTTATACATCCAGGTTACTGAAAGCAACTGTTTGTTCTAAACTTTAGCAACCAAACTTTAGCTTTTTTTCGACTGTTACCCTTTTTCACTTTAGGTCAATTCTGGCCGTTTTTGTTCGAATGTTTTCCCGGTTGAGTTCGAAACACGACTTTCGTGAACAATTTCTGCAACGATTCAGTTATAAATGACAGGGCTTTGAACTACTCTAATTTGGGCAAGCACTCCTGTTACTGAGCAAAGCGATCACATCGTATTTAAGTATTATAGTGCACCACATTTTTTTAAACTCACAATATCTGGTTCAGTAGCGAGAATCAATAAAAATACCAATGATTCCTGGCTAGTCCGAGGTGAGGTTACTATAAACTGTGCGGCATGTAGAAGCGGTTGTGCAAGCGACATGATACATCCTACCATGCGAACGAGAACTACGAAGATGACGCGGAATTTAGTAACAGGGTGATAAGTAACAGGCGGAAAAGCTGTACAAATTTTTAGTGATTAGGGAGTAGCCAAGAGCGCGTATGCAGTCGCGGGTTTACCATGGGACATGGCAGACAGGAGAGGAGGAGGACAAAACATCTTTATTTATTCAGCGAGTGTGCTGGGCCATCAGTCCAGGATGCCGTTGGCCGTGGCTGCAGTAACAGCGCGGCGAGCCAACCATTGCTGGCGCTCCGGACAGGGGTCCTGTACGGCGGCTTCCCAATCTTCCATGCAGGGGTGGGGAGAAGGCTTAAAGAAGGGGTAACTTGGCACGCCCAAATTATGTGGTAGAGAGTTGCCCGCTCACCGCAATGTGGGCAGTCAGGGGAATAAAAGGAGGGGTACCAGAGGTTTGGGAGAAATGGTGTAATAAAGGTATTCGTTTGCAGGCGGCGGTAAGTTGCGGCGGTAAGTTTGCAGGCGGCGGTAAGAGTAGACAGGGTTGGAGAAGGAGGAGGGAATGTACGGCGACACAGCCTGTAGTGTTCAAGCAGTTCTGTGTATGTAAGGATCGGGGAGGCATACGTGTGATCCGGGAGAGGGGAGGCTCGGGGAAGGAGAACGCGAGCGTGTCGAAGCGCAGCTTCATTGCCGGGCATCGACTGGTGTCCCGGAATCCAGATCACGCTGATCCTTTTCGGAGGATTAGCGACGAGGATTCGGCGGCTGGCGGCACCGATGCGTCCGAGAAGATACTTACGGCAGGGACATGATGGTAGCTGGTGCATTAGTGGCGGCGGCCAGAGCAATGGCTGCTTCTTCGGCAATACTCGGCTCGATGGTGCAAAGAGAGGCATAGTTGAGGAGTGTGCCCACTGGAGATGTCACGGTAATGGCCATATGTCCGTTAACAGGGCCAGCAGCGTCTACGTAGAGAGTTTTCGGTTGGCTGTCCCATATTCGAGAGAGGTGAGTGGCTCTTGCCTGCCGGCGGTCTTTGTGATATTCTGCATGCATGTGCTTAGAGAGAGGTTTGACGGTAATGGCTCGGCGGATATTCTGTGGCAGATATCGCGGTTTTAGGTAGTATAGGGCGGGGCAATATTGAGAGTTTGAAGGACATGTCTTCCAGTGGACGAGGCCGCTAAGCGGACAAGTTGCGCCAGGCGATGGGCTTCATGCAAATCTTCAATGGTGTTATGAACGCCAAGTTGGAGTAATTGGTCAGTAGACGTTCATTGGGGAAGCCCCAGGACTGTCTTGACCGCTTTTCTGACAAGTGTTCAACCGATTGAGCTCCTGCTTACGAAGCGGAAGGAATGGCGTGCCGTAGGTAATGCGGGCGATAATGAATGCGTTGACCAGCTGCAGTGCGTCTCGCTCCCTAATGCCGTAGTTTCGATGTTTAACTCATTGAAGCATTTGTATAATTTGATCGGTAGTGTTGACTAAATGACTGAGGGTAGAGGAATGGGAGTGGCAGTTGAGAATAACGAGGGACTATACGTCATCTCACATATTTAATCGCCAGTCCTACGCTTTACGCCCTATGCTCCTGTTGATTTAACTGGCCAAAAGCAATCCTGAAATCTTTGAAATGGTTCAGCTGAAAGCGGGGCTGGAGCTTCTTAGCTCCGGTTGTGCCTAGCGGCGAAATTATTGGCAGTATATACCACGCAGGCCCCCCTTCAATGGCGCACGTAGAAAGAAGGTAGAGTGAAAACATTCCTTGTGTATATGTGCTTCCTCCTTGTAGGTATCTTTGTAGGTATCCTCCCTCCTCAAGGATAGTAAGGGAGGAGTAAGCAATATGCATTTTCGTAATTCCCAGGGCCTCGCAAATATCTACCCTCTAATGACCGTGGGAAGCCACCGTGCTTTAAAAAAAAAGTGCAGTGCAGAATCTGCATTGGAGTAACGTGAAAGCACGTTTGCTACTGTTGGTAGCTTCTGGTTGCTTCTAGTTGCTTAATTCACATCTCGTTTACCCATTTTAGTCTTTGGTACTTCTACATTGCGCGCCAATCCCTCCCTATGCCCTTTTTCGGCTCTACTTCCTGTGGCGTGACGTCACATTCTTGATGTCACATAGTCTTTGGTAGTTTCAAATTGCGCGCCAAACCCTTCATACACCCTTTTTCGGCTCTACTTCCGGTTACGTCACGTGACATCCTCTACATCAGATTATTTCACTTTTTGTTCATTCTTTTAGTCGGGCTTAACCACCCAAGGGAAATCGGCAGTCGCCTTTTCTTGTCCTCCCCTCCATCTTTTACTTTCGTATCTTCTATCCTACAGCTGTTCTCTCTCCTTGGATTCTTCCTTCTTCCAGGCGGCTAGGGTTAACCGTTTGTGGTGTAGCTACTCTAAGTTACCCGTATTAGGTTATAGTTACTGTGTACACATGGCGTGAGTAGGACTTATTTATTTAACTCCTGCCCCGTCCCCTTGTTGAGCTCGATGGTGGGTGGCTGGCACTTTGACCAAACAGCGTACGGTGAATATCGGGCTAATATTCACCGCGGCACATTACGCATCAAACGGCACAACTGAATGCGACTCCTTTTACCTGCTGCTGCCATAATCTATTTGCTTGCTTTAAGCATATTGGTCCCCCGTTTCGTTGTTAAGCAATTTCCCTCCATCGTGTTTTGCCATTCTTCGATTCTTACCATAAACATAAGCTTTTATATTAGCCAGCCTTCGGTTGCCCACTACAACAGCATCTCGTGTTTTCGCATCCTTCGCCCCTCTGTTCTGCGTTATTCGGGAGACATAAGCACTACACATTTCGCATTCCCCTTTCCCGTCATAATAACAAGTAATTGAGCAACCTGCTTTGTCTAGCACTTGATCCCTAGCGGCAGTTGGCAGCAAGCGGCCAGTGGAGCTTAAGTGTGGTACCCGTCAAAGTTTAGGATTCTTTTTTAATGTCGGACCAGATAGTCATTGGTGGTTACTCAGGATCGCAACAGTGCTATTTATCTGGATGAGCAAAAGGTTTTTATCCTCAGTGGCTATACCGGAGTTGCCAGATGCCCAAGAGGACCTTGCGATAAATAGGCTTAGGAATTACAACTGTGATATATTACCCCATACAGGAACTGTAAGTGTGGTCAATATTTATCTAATAGCTGCCAACCGGTTCAGCCATCGATGGCGGCGCCAGTGAAGCCGCTCAAATTTGGAGTGCGCGTTTAGGACTTGCTTTCTAAAGTGCACGACAAATTTACTGAACATGTCTCATTGCAGCTGACTGGCGACCAGGGTTCTGCATTCCTCGTTATCCAATGGGAGGTCTACCTTCTTTCGACCACAGATGTTCATTCGATCCGACTGAGCACGCAAGAACCAATATTTACGTCCCCATGAATACCTCGGAAATTATACCTAGCCATGATCCGATTACTGCTAATCGTCCTACACAAAGCGCGACACAGAACACATTTTAGAATCTCCTGCGGGCACATCAGGTACCACAAACACAACTATAAAATGAACTCAAAAGACAACTGCACATTATTATTGAATTCAAGACATTGTCACATAGCCCACTGCAAACCCTCAATATTACCTTCCCGCACAAGAATTAAGAAAATCGGAATATTTAAAATATATTTTATCGAAAAGACCGCAAAAACACTTTCCAAAAATATGAACACTACTCAGGAAGACACCTCCATCATGACACGGCCCAGCATCAGGCGAAATTCAAATAAAAATCTACAGTGTCCTGCTTCATCTATCCTACGCACAGCGTGCCTCTTCCAACTCAAGACAACGAGGCGGCATGAGCAATTGGCCGAGACCTCACTGGTGAGCCGTTTTATATTCTACCTGCTTGCACAGGCTTTTGTGCGATCACCACAGTGTACTATTCCGTGCTTTTTGAATAGCTGTCTTATGGTACTATTACCGGCTCTCGCGTTTCTCTTCTCGGACTGGCCATTCCTCAAGGTGAAAGAAAGTATGTCAAAAGCAGAGTAATTCTTTGGTACGCGCGTGGTGGATAATGCGGCCCAGCTTTAGAGTTCTCCTCCCGCTGACAGCTGGATACCCACCTGTTTTTTTTTTTTTTTTTAATTGGGTGCCAATAAGCCATAGGCAGAGTGCTCGGTTTCTTAACTTGCTTCTAAATTCAGTCACTGCTGGATTTGCACGTACACACCCATAGAAAAAAGGTATGGGCTTTTACCCCACGAGCCGGATATGCAGCTCTCCAAAGGTTGTGTGAGTCACTCTCCAACGACCACAAAGGTTGCTCCCCGTCCCTTTCCAAGCTTTTCGCTTCAACTGAAATGTACCAAGACGCGGGAAATGTAACCGTTGGAAATCCGGCGAGCTCGCTGTAGCCGCATTTGAAACATCCTTCATCAATAGCATACCGAAATCGGTATACTGGTTTACTGTCAGGCTGAAACGGCATGAAACTGAGCGCATCTCTGATTTTGTAATGTCTTGTTTGGTCAGTTGCCCTCGAATTTTTAGGAACAAGTGGCTTCACGCTATAAAAAACATCCACAATAATTAGGACTGCATTTGAAAAATAAAAAAAAAATACTGGAAAAATCCTAAATCATGCGGGGATTCAAACATTGGTTCTGAAACAAAACAGCCAAGCACCCCATTCCACCCAACACAGTCGAGCACAACCCAGCACACAACCACTTCTGGTTACGGTAGTTATAGTTTCCTGATCAAGTGAACTTGGCTTTTTCGCCCTTCATATATTTTCTCGCGTGTAAACGTGGTGCTCATAGTTCACTGATTACCTTTAAACATGCTTATTCTTTTTCCTGGCTATACGAGGAGTGGCCAACGCCCCTGCTCTTCAAAATGCACCGTTTTCCAGCATTCAAATCTCAGAATGTCCTAATTTACAACTGCTACGGGTTTTGTCATCGCTTTCAACAGCATGTAATTTGTGCCAATGCAGAGGCATCTAGAGCACTAGTGCTTGACATTGTGCACGTTTCAACCTCACATGCTGCCAGAGGACAGCCACGCCGATGAATACACTTTCAACGAAATGCGTTGGATATGTAAACACTCGAGAAAGCGTCGCCACGTAGGCGGCTTTATGTGCATGTTTAAATGGTCAGCGATTTGTTTCATTTATTATCGTCATGTATTTATCTAGTATACGAAATGCTACACTCTTCCTTGAATTTTCACTTTGAAGGCTCTTCTGCAGGCAGATATGAATATACGCCTCAAATCAGTACGCGGAGCAGCGACTATTAGACGTGCAGAAGAAGCGATGCGATGCGCATATGTACTTGCGCATATTTTAATGGTTTCGTGTCATGAGGGAATTAGCAAAAGATGTATTTATGACACACAGATGTGACATATATAGCTTGTAGTTTCAGGCCTTTTTAGGCGCTGGCATTCTCCCGTTTGGTCTTGCTGGTTGAGCTTCATCGACTGGTCAGCTTCAGCTGAGAATTGGAAACACTCTGTCCGGTGTCAGTTCCATAATTGAAGTGTGCATCCTTTTTGAGTTAAGCATGTCATGCATGGTCTTTCCTTTATATAATCACTACACTGAACCTCAGCATCCCGTGCTAGTTCGAAGCCGGACCGGAATTTCGGGTTTAGTGCGTACCGGAAATGGCTTGTGTTGTATAAGCTCCATACTGGACTGATATATCTACATTGAAATTCTACTGGTTTGTTGTTCCATTCTACCTAAATATGAGACCTGGCTTGGCCAATGCAAAGCTACATATCAGTCTGGTCTGTCTAGTCTGAGCATTATACCGGTGCGGCATAAACCTGTCTAATCTTCGTACAAAACTGGTAATCCTGGTATGACATTTATACTGGAGAAAATGTCGGATAGCATTGTTAATCTAGGCTGGAGCAATGCGAAATCCGAAGCGCTGCTAAGGCACGCAGCGCTTCGCGTTCGCTCTCATTGTTATTAACTAAATGAAATGTCATTATGATTGGTAATGTCGTAGCTACTATCATGCACAAGGTAGACAGAGATATTTGACGTGCGTTTCGCGACGCCCGGCGGGGAGCAGTTCGTTAAAGCACTCGACTAGAGATCCAACGGATGGAGGTTCGATTTCCGGTGTGGACAGGATCTAATATTTTAAAAACATCTTGCTCGCGGTAGAGAAAAAATGATGTGCGTTTCGGTTTATGACGTGGGGTTGGAAAGGACGCAAGACGCCGTTAATGGCAAAAAAAGTTTTCGCCCTAGTACATGAGCGGTAAAACGCGCTTTGTAGCGATCGTCGATTTCCCACTATGGCAGTGATGGAACCTGGCAACAGTATTTGAAGCATGTTCTTTCCCAATATGATAGGGTTCACGCAGCAGATTTGGTATTGAAGAAATATTTTATGACGTAATGTTGCAGCTAGTATTGAATAGAATTAAGCTTCACATCGAATATAACACACAATACCGGGCCACCTGGGGCCGTAAGCCCAGTTTCGCTGCAAGAACCATGAGGTCCTATTTAGGAATCAAGCGGGAGAAACCAAATTGGGCGTGCCTCAATTTATCTCTTTTGGAAACTCTACAGGCATCACGGTCAAACTCAGGATATGGTCCCACATTAGACCCTCAAGGGTTCCTCGTAGGGAACATTAGAGTGGATGCAAAGCAAATTTAGGCTTTATGTAGAATAAGTCTACAATGAACTAAATGCACTCTAATGCCCAATAGATCTAACATGGACAATTGCGGGGCTAAAAGCGAACATTCCTCACATTGCTTACGAGGGTTCCTGGTGGAGTACTCGAGTGATGTGATGGAGGGGTCGGCTTTATGCAGAAAGCGCCTAGGCTACTCCAAATGAATGTTTCATGCATAAACCTGCCATGTTCTCTATGGGCTGTGGCAGGGCTGGAAAGTGGTCAGACTCGCTTACTGCCCACGCTGTCATTTTAAACGGCACGTTGTGTCTTTAAGGGCACTTTAGAGTGATGCGACAAGAGTGATGGACCTTAAGTAGATGTGCTAGCCCAAATGGGGCTGCTCACTCAAAACACAGGTCACGCATGGTCTGTGGCGGGGCGGAAAAGCTGGCATGCCTCCACATTGCCAACATGCCCCTTTTGTGGAGTACTTAAGCGCAAATGCAACACGTGTTCGAAATATATGCGGTAAGAATGAGGACCCAATTGGGGCTACCAATGAAAGGCTGCAGTAGACCCCAAATAGACCGTAGCCGGATTTTGCACTCCGAAACTTCTCTATCATCTCTTTAAAAGTATCATTTTTTACGTAATTCATATTATACGCGCCGATAATCGCTTTTTGAAGTTTTACGTAGCAGTTCTAAGTGTATTTATGCCCCTACTGAAAACTATCTTTTTGACCCTGGCAAGTGTGTCGATTGCAGTATTGACAGAAAATATGTGCAAGTAACTGCTCCGTATTACATGAGCTCAATTACCTCCAAATAATTTCTGCGCCGTTGTAACAGTAGAGACAATGCTGCAATCATATTTTCAGACTAACGTTTTTTGCATTGTTACAAATAAACTTATGTTGCTGAGTACAGAAAGCCAGCTAAGGAAATATTGCTCATTGAGTCCCGCTGGTTGTTTAATAGGACTTTGGCAACTCTGAAAAAGCCAACTTGTACCCATGATAGCAAAACTTAGGCCAGACCAAATCGGGCTGGCCTCCGTACACCCCCCGCCGAGAGCTTATTCGGCCATTGGAAGGGTTAACTGTAATATGATTATAAGAACGTTCAAAACATAGCAGCACTCGCATGCTTTAAAGTAGGGTAGATTAGTGATTTAAGCATGGTGCCTGGTCGGCAATCTGGCCCGAATGCTGGCAGCCCTATTTGCGCTGGCCACACGGGTATGGATTGGAGACGATCGGGGAATACGTGGACAGCTCAAGCGGGGCCTTTCAGGACAAGAGTTGCAAATCCTGTATGGGACCAACATGGGCTATGTTCATGATCCGGCAGAGCCCCAGCATCATGGAAGAATTTGTCTCAATTAGAGTAGCACTTTTAGGGCAAACCAGAAAAAACACCTCTCGTCTTATTGCTTTGAACTGTTTATGCTGTTACGGGTGGAATAGGCACAGTGTATCGGTACTTCAGGCTTTGATTTCACTTTCTTCACGTCATCAGCATCGTCTTCATCAGGCAGACATAGTAACCTTGTCTACTGGCTCAATGCCCACGAAATACACCAGATAACAATGCTCCCTCCACAAAAGCCGTCGCGGTGCGTTTAGGTGAGGAAGTAGAGCGTGCTCCAGTAGAATATTTGTTGGGCTGGTTGGAACATGTTGTAAAATAAAAAAAGCGCCAACAAATAACGATCAGAAGGAAGTGACACGAACAAGCGCTTGCT
The DNA here is from genome assembly GCA_023969395.1 of Amblyomma maculatum. Classification (NCBI taxonomy): domain Eukaryota; kingdom Metazoa; phylum Arthropoda; class Arachnida; order Ixodida; family Ixodidae; genus Amblyomma; species Amblyomma maculatum. The sequence continues at coordinate 6,996 of JAJIZL010017329.1, read as the reverse complement.
GAAAACTGATTCTTAATTTAAATGGCCACTTGCAATATTGTCACGTAGTGGTGACGAGGTCGACGACACAATTGAAGGGTCGATGATTGCACTAAAGAAACTGTTTATTTGGGCTGACTTGCGCCTGCAAAAGAACTAAGCGACTCGACGGCGGCGATAGGAACAAACGTGCTCGTCGATCGTCGAACAAAGAATACCCGTCACACTCGGCAACGCTCAATTTAAAGGCTGCACAGAACAATCTAGATAACGTCGCAAGCAGCTACCAGCACGGGCTGGAACATTGTGGAAAGACACCCGAGTGGCCGGAACCTTCGAGACAGATCGCGGTGCATCTTGTGCTACAACAAAACTGATAAAGGTGTGACTCGCGGCGTCGAGCATTAACAAAGATTACGGAACTGATACGCGGTCCATAATCAGAGTGATAAGCCTGTATGCCGGCGGCTGTTAAAAAGCAACTAATACTGTTTTGAAGGTTTCGCGGCATTACTCCCCCCTTAAAAAAACATCGCCTCGATGTTCCAGAACAGAGAAACTTAAACATAAACACTGCAAAGTTTAAACAACACAGATTCTTTAACGCGCGTAATATGGCTTCAGTCGCACAACATGTACAATTTCTGGGCGTGCGCGTCGCCGTTGTGATGCTGACGTTCCGTCGGGAATGATTTCATAGTCCAGTGGTCCGACGCGGCGAAGGATTTTGTACGGTCCAAAGTATCGACGCAACAACTTTTCACTTAATCCGCGACGGCGAATTGGTGTCCAAACCCACACTTGGTCTCCTGGATTGTACTCTGCATGGCGTCGTCGTAAGTTGTATCGTCGGCTTTGGTGTGCGATCTCGGCTCCGTCGTTTCTTCAGATCATGACCGGGGCATACCGTTATTATTTCGCTAGGCGGCGGTGTCGGCTCGCACTCTGGTCGTGTTGTCGTCGATGTCGTCGTGTGGAGCGGCAATGAAATAACTGCGTCGTCGTCAGTGGTCATCGGCGGTGGAGGATCTTAGTCTTTTCACCGTTGAGCAACCTCACCTCCAAAGGTTGCTGCCTCTAGTTTCCCCTGCGCGGGCTTGGGGACCTTCCGCGCATATATTCTCATCATAGTTATGTTCTGGCGACGCAAAGCGGGCCCTGTACGGCGATGGAGACCTGAATCGACGGCTTGGTGGCGCAATCTCACCGCTACGCAGATGTCGATTTCTTGCGGTCGTTCACTTGGGCGTGGTCGTGGAGTGTCGACTGCAAATCCGCGGAGACCGATTCGTCGGTACGGACAGTGCCGCAGAATGTGGCCGGCCTCACCGCAGTGGAAGCATAATGGCCGGTTGTTCGCTGTCCTCCATGCGTCGCACTTCCTGGGGCTTGTTGGTCGTTGGTAGGCTTGGCGCGCGGGAGCCAAGGGGCGGTTTTCAGGAACAGGCCGGTAGCGGCGAGGGCTCGGAAAGTCATCACGTCGGGGCGGAGGGCGACGTAATGCACCAGCGTAGTTCATCGCTGTTGCCTCTTGTGCTGGAAAAGTCGCAGCCGTGGCTTCAGGAACGCCCAGCGCCCGCTGGACTTCTTCACGGACGACGTCCGCGAGCGTCGCCACCTGGGGTTGTTGCGATGATGGCTGCATTCGGCGGAGCTCCTCTCGCACGATCTCCCGGATGAGGTCACGAAGGTTCTCTCCACTTGTAGATGCGCTGGGGTAGTGGCTTGAGTAGTCTGGCTGAAGTGGCCGCTCGTAGTGGCGCATCCGGGTGTACAACGTCTTCTCGATGGCAGACGCTTCCGTTTCAAATTCCGCCACTGTGTTTGGCGGATTTCGGACAAAATTTCCAAAAAGCGATTCTTTGACGCCTCGCATTAAAAGTTTGACTCTCTCACCTTCAGTCATGTTAGGGTCGGCGCGGCGAAAGAGGCGCTTCATCTCCTCAACGTACGCAAGGACAGACTCGTTAGGAAATTGCAGTCTTGACTGAAGGAGGGCCTGGGCTCTTTCCTTTCGGACGATGCTTAAAAAGGCAGTCAGAAACGCTTCCTTGAAAGTCTCGCAATCCTTCACAGTTGCCTCATGATTTTCTAACCAAACTCGGGCATGTCCTTGAAGAACAAAGTAGACTTGCCTAAGTTTCGCGGCGTCATTCCAGCCGTTGAAATCTGCCACACGGTCGAAAAGGTCCATCCAATCTCCCGCATCTTCATCCGGTAGTCCATGGAAGCAGGGGGGCTCCCGGGGTTGGACGAAAATAACCGGTTCTGTAGGCTGGGCCATTGTCAGCGTCGATGCCTTCCGAGATCGACTGGGGTCAAGCAGCAGACCGTGTTCGGGTTGTAGGCCTTGAAGTCGGCGGCTGGCTCGGTGACCTGTAGGCTGGTCTTCCAGGGCGACAGGAACACGGCTTGGGTCTTCGCTTGAAGGATCAAAGGCAGCACCTCCACCAGATGTCACGTAGTGGTGACGAGGTCGACGACACAATTGAAGGGTCGATGATTGCACTAAAGAAACTGTTTATTTGGGCTGACTTGCGCCCGCAAAAGAACTAAGCAACTCGGCGGCGGCGATAGGAACAAACGTGCTCGTCGATCGTCGAACAAAGAATACCCGTCACACTCGGCAACGCTCAATTTAAAGGCTGCACAGAACAATCTAGATAACGTCGCAAGCAGCTACCAGCACGGGCTGGAACATTGTGGAGACACCCGAGTGGCCGGAACCTTCGAGACAGATCTCGGTGCATCTTGTGCTACAACAAAACTGATAAAGGTGTGACTCGCGGCGTCGAGCATTAACAAACAAAGATTACGGAACTGATACGCGGTCCAGAATCAGTGTTATAAGCCTGTATGCCGGCTGCTGTTAAAAAACAACAAATACTGTTTTGAAGGTTTGGCGGCAATATATATAGAGAGAGAGGTGGAATGAACGTCGCCTGGTGTCGGTATCCATAAAACTATAAAATACATGTAAAGACAAGGGCAGATACAACTGGATTAGAAGTTAAGCAGTCAGTCCACATGGGACACACATCACCAACACAATATATTGTCATTGTTGTCACCATCCGCTAGGCGCAACTAAATCACCAAAGCAAGTATACTAAATTCCAACCCGCCACATGTTTCTGTGAAAGCTTTTACACTGATGTCTATGCCAGCGGCGACAACTCTAAAGAGGGTGCATATAGGAGAAAAAGAATTCGGCGTTTCCCTTATCCTCCCCTCGCGAACCGCTCTTTGTGAGAGCAAATATAGGTCAAATAGGAAAGGGAGAGAGATCCAAAATTATTCCAGCTGACTTGCTGAGTTCACAAGGGTTGCCTTAAGATACTGTGCACAGGGCTTCGGACGCTCTATTCATGGCTGCCTTCGGTCAAAATACAGGAGCCGTGTCCGTTAGTAAGCACATGACTTTTTAATTACAGCTGCAGGCTCAGACCATAGCCGGTAAACTTCAAGGTCTAAGCCGTCATACCCTGTAAACCGGGCTTAGCGACCAGCTGCAGCAGTATCACCGAAGTCCGGAGCAGGTCTTCTGATCCCAGCCTGTCGCTTTGCAGCCAACCCTATTTTCCACTTTAGAGCAAACATTACTGGCGATGGTGAGAAATTGGGATACATTGACTAACATAAATGACTGTATTTTGAAAAACCGCTTTGTTAGGTGACTAAACCTCCCAAATTAACCCGCTTTATTATACGTTACAGTGGAGCGTAAAGGGGAACTTCCTCTCAGCGCGCACTGACATAGGAGGCTATATATTGCGTATTCCTGTTCACCTTCATTGAAATTCAGCTACCACCATCAGTTTGAATCGGGGTTCCATGGCTCATCACTAGATTACCTAAACCACAAAGACACCGCGGAGGTGTATTTCAGAGCTTTTTCTGCTGACAAATTTTGAACAGAAGATGTGTTTCGTATATATTAAAGCACTGCACAGGTTGAAATCATGGCGCTCAGATTTCATTTAATAAAACAAGTGTTATTGGTGCACCAAATTCTTCTTGCCAAGTAGAATTATATTTGCATTGCTGTGACTGATTGTTTTGTTCCAAGCTGCAGAATCTTTCAGGGCACGAATGTATCTAGCATATAAACGAAACCGACGATCGCGGCGAACAAAATATCCCGAGAGAACTGTCGAAAATACCGAAATCCAGTGAGTCCTAAAATCTATTAAAACTGTCTCGTCCTATCATCCCACTTCATTGGAATATATCGTAAAATGTAATAGTTAAGTTTGCAGAAGCTAGAGTCCTTTAAGCACCACTTAATAAATTACTATTCCACCGCATAAACGGAAGCGCAATCTTTGTTGCATGTTATTATTTTGAGGCAACGAGACATATTCCTGATTCCTGCGCTGTACTGGAAAGCTTTAGTAAGGATAGTGACATTTGAAATCCACTTTTGGCTAATGAAGAAAGATTTCATTTACATGATCTGTGCAGGAGCATATATTTACAGCTCCGTGTAGTGCCGGATGTCCGTGCTCTTTGAAGATCCTTAGGCGGTGTGTATTTGCGGAGCTCAAGGCACATGATTTTTTTACATGAGACCCCAGCAAGAAAATAAACAATTAATTAGACGAGAAAAGCTGAGCCATAATATTTGATACGATTAACATGCTTTTCCTTCTTCTATCCTTGCAGTGGAGCACCGACAATGAGAGTACGATCGCCCTAATGCCTAGCGCGCACTCGCTTCTGTTATGGCAGCTGTTGCGATTCGATTCCGAAAAATATGAAAATTACCCGCGCCCGAATTCCCTCAATACTTCGGGAAATGCACCTAGCCATCAGCAGGGTACCACCGATCATGAAGGTGAAGACACAGACGTTTTCAAATCACAACGGGCATATTAGATACCAGAAAAGTATTTTAAAAACGTTTGCTATTATTATTATTATTATTATTATTATTATTATTATTATTATTATTATTATTATTATTATTATTATTATTAATATTATTATTATTGATAACAATTTAATAATATATTTCAGAGGATATACTTCGGAAAATGCACCTAGCCATCAGCTGCGCTCCGCCAAATATCACACACAGAATACAAAACATTCAATTGTTTAGTCACTGCAATAAAAACCGACATTCTTCCAAAAAATCACTTTTCATACGCCGCAACCTGAGAAACTTATTAATGGAAGACATCACCACCTTTCACAATGCAGATACCCACAGCGACACAGCACTCAGCTTGACAAAACTACAGACAAGTTTGAACATAGACAGTCAGATTCATTATTACAGTGATCGCAAATAATCCAGAATACCAGATTTAGATCAAAACACACCGTTAATACAGCAGCAGCCACCTGGAAGCTAATTTCAACACTGGAGCTTCTTGGGCCCTTCTTCAACTCAACCACGCACCACAAATCCCTCCCGGCTGGTGACTACTTGACGGATGCAAATGCACAAAGCCTAACTGGTGAGTGAAGTTTTCCTGTCCGCCCGCATTATCGCCTGTAAATTCGGCCTACCATTGTTTTCCGACTTTATAAAAGACAATCTGTTCAGATGGTATTACCGGCTGCTATTTTATTGTTGGCTGACAGACTGAGAGAGGTTCGATATTGGATAATCATAAGTTGAAATAACTTTGACAGCTGATTGAGCTATGTTACCCGTAAGCTAAATACCATAATTCCGAGAGTTTCGTGAACCTTTTCTGCAACATTGAAATATAAATTGTTGCTATAATAAAAGTTAACCGAATAGGTTTGCAAATATTCGCTACTTGCGCGTTGTCTATATGCTACGAACAGTCATAGAAAGATCTTTAGGTGGTCCCATACTATAGCTTACGTATAGCTGTAAAGAGACGCAACACCTGCAGTCAGCATATCAAATACATACATGTCAGGCTGTGTGCACACGTCATGTATATTTTGTTATAACAGCAATTCAGCTAGCGCCTCATATCGGTAGATTATGAGAACTGAGTACACACAATGGCTCTCCAAAATCGGGCATCAAAGCATTACTTACCGGAACTGTCGGATCCCTGCAGCTGTACGCCTTCCAATCTTGGAAACAATGTTTTAGCAATCCAACGTCACATTTGATCGTTCTTTAATCGATGTATCGAAAGGGCGACGCCCGCATCACGCGACTTAATACTGACGGGGCGGAGCGACCGCACGGAGTAAGACAGTGAGAGAGGGGCGTGTCAGTTGCAGTCGTGGCGGCCGTGTTTCCCGCAGGGCACCCAGAATAGCCCTGTGTGTCCTGTGGACCTCCTTGCGGTGCTTCCGTGCTTCGGCCCCTGACTCTGCGGACTATTACTCGCGCGTCCTGCCCCCCTCCCAACCGTCCCCTACCCATTCCCTTGGATACCAAGAGTGCCGCCGCTCGCTCAGGCTGGCATACGTCGTGTCCAGCATCCCACCCCCCCTCATCATAGTTACCACCACCACCGCTGGGCAGGGTTGCACAAGCGTGTGTGCGTTTGCCTGGCGTCGCAATGGATGAAGCCGGATCATCTGGCATTGCGACGCAGGTTCGCCGTTCTCGACATGCTGAAGTGCAATGGTTACGAAGGCATTACTGGAAAATCGGAGGCCCATAAATCGACAGTTAAGTTTGCGGGCCTCTCCCTGAAACGAGGAGGAGGAGGAGGAAAAACATTTATTATGTAAACTTCCTTTTCTTCCTGAGTGGAGCCCTCAGTCCAGGGCTCCATGTGCCGCCTCAATCCTGCAGGCCCGCCAGAACAGCTGTCGCTGGTCTTGAGGTTTGGTGCTGATGAAGCGGTCTCAGAAAGAAATAAATACACGTCAGTCCATAAGCCCATGGGCCACGGCAATCCTCTCGGCCCGCTCGATTAGCCGGCGTTGTTCGGCCAGCCCCTTGCGGGACAAGGCATCTTCCCAAGATGAGAGGGTGGGGTGAGGTACAGGTGGAATGCCGCCGGGTGGCTTCGGGCAGGCCCAAACAGAATGGTATAGTGTAGGTCGGTGTTGTTGGCAGGTGGGGCATTT
>JAJIZL010017328.1:88760-114196 GCA_023969395.1 Amblyomma maculatum | reverse complement strand
ACCTATTTTTTTATGGTATGCTGCTCTCACTGTCGGGTGACATCGAAAGCAATCCTGGGCCTATGAATGCAACTGAAAGAGAAACATTGGAAGCCCTCTTGCTGACTGTCCAAAGAATTGAAGCTGGCCAAGCTGTAATACTTAATGAAATCAAAGGTGTTAAAGAAAGGCAGGATGCTACCGATAAAGAAGTCAAGCAGCTGACGTTGAGAGTGGCAGCCCTCGAGGCAACGGCAACCTCACTTGATAGGCCTGATTCTCTTGAAACTGACAATGCCATACAAGCCATTTCTTCCCAGCATTCTAGTATTTACTCAAGGTGTGATGATGCTGAAAATAAATTGCGCCGAAATAACTTGCTTTTCTTTGGCATCGACGATGTGGAAGACGAAAGCTGGGCAGATTCTGAAGGGAAAGCCATTGCATTTTGTTCAGAGCACCTAGATTTATCTATGACTGCTTTACAGTTTGAAAGGGTTCATAGATTAGGCAAATTCAAAACTGATAGGCACAGACCAATCATTGGCAAGATGACCTTCTTTAAAGACAAGCAGAACATCCTTTTAAATGGCCACAAATTGAAGGACTCCAGTTTTGCAATCCGTGAGGATTTTTCCGCTACAACTCGTGAGGCTAGAAGCAAGTTGACCAAATTTGCAAAGTCACAATCCAAGTCTTATAAACTGGCATTTGATAAACTTAGAATGGACAAACAAACATATGCGTATGACCGAGCCACTTATTCGGTCATATTAGTATCACCATAGCTAGGCAATGCACCTAGATTGCGTGATTGTCCTCAGTCCACGTCATGCCCCCAGGCTCCGACGCTGTCCCTTTCATTTTCTAATATCCGAAGCTTGATGCCTAAACGTGATCATCTCTGCTCTTTTTTGGAAGACAGTGAATCTGATAGAGTTGCTTTAACTGAAACTTGGTTGCACACCGGTATCAAAGACAATGAAATCTTTCCAGACGCCCATGCTTACAATATCTACAGACATGACCGTGCAGATAAAAGAGGGGCTGGGGTGCTTCTTGGTATAAAAAAAACGTTACCATCCACTGCTATTAATTCTAACTCAGACCTCGAAATAGTTTGGGTTGCCTGCAAAACTTTATCTTCGAATTTACTTTTTGGAGTGTGTTACCGTCCGCCCGATTGTGTGACTTCTTTCATCCATGATCTTCGGTCTAGCATTGCTGCCGCTGTCGAACACAGTTCACCTAGCAACATCTACTTGTTGGGTGATTTTAATTTTCCTGAAATAGATTGGCCTTCTTTGTCTTCAACTAGTCATGCTGCAACCGAATTCATCAACCTAACACTAGATTTCAATTTATTTCAAGTGATTAGCCAGAATACGCGTGGTTCTAACATTCTTGATTTAGCTCTATCCACTGCTCCCGATACCATAGGGCCGGTTATGTATCTTGACGGATTTAGCGATCATAAGATGTTGCAGTTTGATATTCTAGTTCCGAGCTTGTTTGCAGGTATTACAACTAAAAAAAGTTAGAGATTATAGTAAAGCACGATATGATGAAATTAACACGGAACTTGCCTCATTTTTCAATGAGGTGTTTTTCCTGCTAAGGAACGAACGATCTACCGAAGAAAACTGGTTGCTCTTCAAGCACAAACTATCTGCACTGATAGAGAAACATGTTCCTCTGATTACAATAGCTAATGACATAAAAAATCCATGGTTCAACAAGACCCTCCGTCGATTACGGAATAAAAAGACGCGCCTATACAGAATAGCTAGATCTGCTCCTTCTTCAACCTCGTTGGAAAGATATAAACTGTGTTTGAAGGCGTACTGTTCTGCTGTTACCGCTGCCAAAAACAAATACTTCACTCATGATCTGCCGTCACTTTTGCAGACTAATCCTAAGAAGTTTTGGCAGACTATATCTCCCGAAAGTAAACATGACCTCATACAACTACACAATACTGATGGCTTGCCGCTAGTTGACACTGAATGTCCAACCGCGTTCAACAGATTTTTTGCATCAGTGTTTACTAAGGAAGATTATTCCAGTATGCCAATTGTTCTCGAGTCTGACTACCCATTCATGGAGCCCATCACCATTAGTGCTGAGGGTATCGCATCACTAATTAAAAATCTAAAGTTATCGTCATCTGCCGGAGTGGACAACATTAACTCGAAGATACTTAAAAACACCATTTTAATTTCCAGCCAGATTTTGTGTCATCTATTTTAGCGATCACTATCCTCCGGAGAACTGCCCACTGACTGGAAAAAAGCCAAAGTCATCCCTGTCTTCAAAACGGGTAACAAAACTTCTCCTGATAACTATCGGCCTATTTCGTTAACATGCATATGCTGTAAATTACTTGAGCATATTATCGCTTCTCACATTTACAACCATCTTGAACGAAATGACTTCTTCTTTTCAAATCAGCATGGTTTTAGGAAAGGCTACTCATGTGGTACCCAGATATTTGAATTTACTACTGACCTGCATTTCAACATGGATGATAACCAGCAAACAGATTGCATTTTTTTAGATTTCTCAAAAGCATTTGACAGAGTTGCACATGGCCGGCTTTTTACAAAATTATCTACCCTTTCCCTTGATTCCCTCACATTATCTTGGCTTCGAAACTTTCTTTCATTACGTCAGCAATTCACAGTTGTCAACGGCTCTTCCTCATCCCTATGTGACGTAACCTCAGGCGTACCACAGGGAAGCGTACTTGGACCCTTACTTTTTCTAATCTACATTAACGACCTTCCCACTAACATTTCATCCCGTTTACGCCTTTTCGCAGACGACTGCGTTGTTTACCGTAAGATCGCTTCTGAGACTGATCACCTGACCCTTCAAAATGACCTTGACACTATTGTTGATTGGTGTCAAAACTGGCAAATGATTCTTAACCCTAATAAATGTAAATCAATGACTTTTAGCCGCAAGCATGTTGTTTCTAACTTCATATACTCTATAAATAATACCTCTCTATCAAGGGTTACGTCGTACAAATACCTTGGAATTCAGTTCACACCAAATCTTTCATGGTCTTCTCATATTTCTGCAGTCTGCAACAAAGCGTCGAGGACATTGGGTTTCATTCGCCGGAACCTTCGAAACTCACCTAGCTCCGTTCGAAAACTTGCATATTTTACATTTGTTCGCCCCCAGCTGGAATTTATCTCACCTATATGGTCTCCCCATCAGAAATATCTCATAGATATGCTCGAGTCCATTCAAAGCAGAGCTGCCCGGTACATTTTTAGCAATTATAGTCCCCTCGCAAGTGTATCCCAGCTTAAAAACCTTAATGACATACAGATACTTGAAATTCGTCGCTCCATTTCACTTCTGTGTTTATTCCATTAAATATGTTCACACCCGTCCTTCGTTGTTACCTCTGGCATCACCTTTCCGCTCTTCACAACGCTTACACAATCAACTCAGCTTCAACCGGATATATGGGAAGACCCTGTCGCTTAATTCCTCTGCATTACCTAGAGCAATAAAACTCTGGAATGATCTTCCTGACAACATAATCTCTTTCATTGATCCTGGTGAGTTTAAAAAACATCTATGTATACATCTATTGCCATAGTGATGTTCGAAATGTACAACAGTTTCATTTGTTCTTAACGTTGTTTTTCGTGTCTCGTGTCTGATGCTATTTTAACTCGGTTTTGTATAAATTTCTTGTTCCTTTCTTGTATTTGACTTGTACCGCGTTCTTGTACGATATTCTTGTACCGATTTGCCCCCCTCACCCAATGCTCTTCGGGGCCTGTGAGGTACTAATAAATAAAATAATATCAAGCTTCTTCATGCTGACCAGCATGTTTTTGTACCGGGGGCAACGAAGCCTTCTTATTTTCTGAAGCATGTCAATGAAGCTAAATTTTGCACGGTGCTTCCAAATCAAAGCCCATGCGAAGAGAGGAGACATCATAATAAGCTAACAAATTGAACAAGTCACAAAAATTAAAATATCTTCAAAATACTAACTGAGCATGCGACGTAGGAAATCATTCTGTGAGCTTTGGCAGCTGAGAAGAAAAAGAAGAAAGACAATGAATGAATAAAATTTTTATTTGATTGAAGGTATGACTCTCGGCCGCTGTTTGGATAATAAGGGAGTCAGGATGGATGGCTAGTGTAGCTTCTCACTTTTCCACTGTTTTTCAAGCTGTTTCTCGTTGTTAAAAAATATGCAACAAAAAGCTCAGAAGAGGATATAGATCGGCATCTACAAGGTAGGCTGGCAAGAACAAGAAAGCGTATAAGCTTCTGAATGAGCTCAAGATATGCTACCGACAAAGCTTATGAGCTCCTTAATTCACTCATTGCAGTGCGTTCACTGCAATTATGGTTTTTGCTGTGGAAGCAAAACAAAAGCACATGCAAATAAAATATGACAAGGGGAAGTTAATAACGGTTGTTGCAGATTGGGCAAGAATCTGCAAGCGGAACGACGAGGAAGATGAAGAGGTTTTGGACTGAGAGCGCGAGAGAGACTGAGCGCCATGTTGGTAGATCGAGAATCGTAGGGACAGTCGGGTATTAAAAGCAGTGTTAGAGGCGTCCTAGTTTCTTGCCCTGCTTGTATAATTTTTGGGCTGGAACCCGGGCCCGCTTGCACAAACGATATTAAGACTGTCTTACCTAAGTCCAGACTTAACTGGAGTCTTAAGGATAGGCCGCTAGCATGGCTGCTTAAGACTGGAGCCAAGACTCGGCTTCAGTCTTGACTTGAATAAGTCGCTTGCAAGATTACGACTCTAGTGCCGTCTTAGTTAAGACACAAGGACGGAGGGTACCTAAGTAGCGAAATAGGGGAAAGCAGGGACGTGCTGGCCCCGTCCCAGCTTTGAGATGTAAACATTGTCATTCTTGCGTTGTGCTAGATCCGTGCCGTTGCTCTTAAGATTGTGTCATGAGGTAAATTGACCAACGTGGTTGCTCAGGGTGTTCATGGAAGCCACTCTGGTGAACACGGGTCGAGCCGAAGTGAGCAACGAAGATTGCAGTCGGGTGTTTTGCTGTTTGGCCTGTGCGCTCACTAGTTCGTTTTTTCCTCTGTCAGCGTTCGTTCTCCAGCAGTCTATTTCTCTGCAACTGTTGAAATCACTGGTTCTGCGTTTCGGCACCCGGCTGCTGGCGTACGAAGCATTTGGGCCCCTTTCGCGGCGCAGTAAGGCAGCCAAGCACATCGTGAATCAGTGAGCGTTCAGTGAAAAGAAAAAAAATAGAACGTGCGATAAAATCGTCCTTGTGACTAAACGCGTCTCCGGTGATGGTCGAAGAGCTTCCGCGTCCAACGCGTATGCTGTCATGTATAATTTTATTCGACGAATGTGTGTGTGTGCGTGTGTGTGTGTGTGCGCGCGCTTATGTGTGCGCGCTGTGCACCGTGTGCATACGTCTCGTGGCGAAGTTATGAGTTGTGCGCGCGATCACGCCTGTGTCACGTCTGTGGTCGTCGGTGGCTTTAATGCAATGCTGTGCTCTCTACATGCCTCCATTTTACTGTCTCCGTACTGTAAATGACCCGTGATCAGCACAAACTTTCGTCCTTGGGTCGTGTTTGTGTTCACAAAGCATTTGGGCTGCGAATGGCGTGAATTGCAGTAACATTCGCGCTGCAATTAACGCACAAATGGCAAGAAAGGTTTTATGAAGTTGGATGCGAGGAAAAATCGGGAAGAGACACGCACAGACCACGTTTTCAGTAGTTGCTGCTATTGCAGCATTTTATTTTATTCCTTTATTTTTGCAATGTGCTTCACAGATGTGCTACCATTTTCCCCCCCGCTTTAGTACAGATATGTTCTTTGTATGAAGATTGGGAAAGACTCAACCTTGCTATTATCTTTGTTTTTGCTGGCCGTATTTTTACCTTTTGACATTAGGAATTGCGGTATGGTGTGTTGCACTGCAGAAAAGTCTAGTTTGATAGCTAACAAGGGGTATATTCATTACCTGTGTTGCTTGATGTTGATTAAATATAGTAAGCTTGACGGACAGGACCTTTTGTGCGGCACATGTCTTCAAAAATCGGAACAGCTGTCAGACGATTTGGTGGTGCTCCCCATTTGTGAACAGGGCATACACATGCGTACACATAACAGCGCATACACATAAAACATCAAGTGCTTAAGCAACTCTTACTGAGCGGTGTCAATGACAGGACTTGTTGCCCGAAAATTAACAAATCGACTATGTCTTCATTCAAGCACCCATTTAGTGCTCTCTGTACATCATCTGCACATACGTTTTGAGAACCTGATTTTTTTTGTTTACAGGATTTAGCATGTCGATTTTTAAGCAATGTCATAGTCGGGATGTGCACAAGCTTACTGCGCCTTTTTTTTAACATACACTGAGATTGCCCAGTGCACGGCCAGCTTTGTGTTTAGTCACCATCTAAACGCAGATAGCAAGGCAGAATCGAAGTAGGGTTCTCCAAATCTAAGTCAAGTTTCATTAACTGGGCCACTGTATTGTGCTCAGACAACATGAGTACCCATAGGCCGCCGAGCTGCAAGCTGTGATGTGAATTATGTAATTTAGGGCCTAGGAACAACACAAAGGCTTGGTAATGAGAAATTATTGAGGCTGAAAACAAGGCAACTAACGAAGGAAACAGTTTATTTTGCAAGAGGAAATTAATGAGAAAAATTATTCTTGAAAAAAAAAAACACAAGCAACAGGCATGCAAATGCTTGCTGGGCACTGGCCTTATTAGTGACCAACTAGCATGAGCCCCTTGCTGCTGGCTTAAAACATTTTGCATGCACTTGCACAATGACATGGGCAAAGATGTTTATAGAATGGCTGAAAAAAGGAAACATGCAGTAGACTGAAATCAGGGAACCCCTCCCAAAGAGTCTTAATAATAACTATCAGCATTTCCAAACAAGGACCACTGAATAGGAATGTTGCATGTTTATGTAATTTTATTTAATATTTATTGTATTTAATAAAAATTGCATTGTAATATTCTAAATGTTACACAGGTACCTCTTGAAAGATTCAGTGCACTATGCATCACATTGTGAAATACAAAACAGCAATTTAATAATAATAATAATAATAATATAATATACTTTATTTTTCCTTTAATACAGGAAAAGGAGCAGCCGCTAAAAAGCTACTTCGAAGAGCAGCTTGACGGGGCGGCTGCCCCTGTATGTGATGGCATTTAACAGTAGAGAAGTCATGGTTACACAATGAATAAATAATGAATGGAGAAATAATTAAATTACAAAAAAGCACAATGTAAATTAGGAAAAATACATGAAAATAATACAGAGACATGCTGCAAGATAGAACACTTATTTAAAAATATGTATTCATAGAAACATTTTACGGATTAATTTAATGGGAGGAAAAGAGAAATCTGGACCACTATAAGGAAATTATTGATTTAATATGGTAGGAAGCCTGAAGCGAAGCATCTGCTTGACATAGTTTGTCCGGCATGCTGTAACGTGCCAATGATCCGGGTTACGGGTGTCGTATGTGTTTGTTGTCTTGAAGCGCTGCTATGAGTGTTAGTGTGTTGTCCTTTTTATTGATGTCTTGTTCATAATCACAAAAGCCTGTAGGTATACAAAGATGTTACTTTACCCATTTTTAGCTGCTTAAATATTGGTCCTGTATGTTCGAGGTAAGACGCTTTAGCAATATTTCTTTTTGTACATTTTTCTGCTGTTGTTGTTGCCCATACTAGCAAGGAGTAGTTCAGAACTGACGAAAAGAGTGAATTATAAAGCATAATGTTAATGGTAAGTGGAAATACTGGGAAATGTCGGCGTAGAGAACCTATTGTGTGTGTTAGTTTGTTGACTAAATATTCTATATGTGCCCTGAGAAGTACACGCCTAACGTTTTCACAGAGTGAGAAATTTCTATTTTAGTGCCACTGAGTGTATTGATAAAGCTCGATTGCTTTATTTCTGGGATGGAAGAGAATGCTTTTGTTTTATTGTCAGTGAGTTTTAGATTGTTTTGACACGCCCAGTGTTCAGTTTTTTTCATAGGTTATGTTAGCCCGACTGGATAGCTCTATGCCCGAGTGACAGAGAAAAACAGACGTATTATCAGCGTAAATAATGTGTTCTGCAGATGAATCTATGGAAACAAGATCATTAATGTAGAGAATAAAAAGAAGGGGGCCTAAAAGACTGCTTTACGGTATTTCTCTGTATACCATATTGGTGGGCATGTTTCCCCCTCCCCCCTTTTTTCCCTGAAGTTTCGTTTAAACCCAGCCAAACACCCCATTAAAATTGTAGCATCCCATCTACTTTCAAATAATAGGTTAACCATTGTCAATATGAGCTGCTAGTGCACATGCAGTTAAAGAATCACAGTGTTCGGATATTAGCAAGGACAAAGAACATACTTTCATTAACGGTATTTAACGTCCCTAATGAAATCAGGTACGAAGGAGAGTGCATAAATACGTCAACAACCATTTATTGGTGCTGGGTGTTGTGACCGTGACCTACTTTGTCTGCTGTAATCATTAAAGGTATTGAAAACCTCTGCCTGGAGGCTGAAAACCACTGAAAACCTCATGCCTGGAGGCTTTGTTGTAGGCTTTCATTTAACAGCAAAAGCAAAGATTAAGATGCTAGACAAGTGACGATACTGCACTTATAGAGCTGACGTGACGAACAGTATGCAATTTTGTTCTGCTGTACCACAATCGAGCTATTTCTCTGCTGAAATATTTAAATGTTTGTAAGCAGGAATGTGCTGGAACAAAATGCTTTCAAACTTGGCATATTGCAGTCATTACACTCAATTGTTGGCCTTTTGTGATTCACACAAAGATTTCAATGATGACCATTTGGAAGTGAAGTGCGGCATAGCACAACCAGAAGGAAATGTGTACAACTAATTAATATATCATGATACAGAATCTTAGCAAAATAGCCTGCTGTGCACATTGTTTCCATGCACTTAGCCTGCTCAATAACCTAAAGAAAAACTAAGCAATTTAAAAAGATGATGAGCCTTAAAGGGTTGAATGTTGAAGGATTGTAGTTTGTCATGTAAAATATTGTGATGCTACTATCTGAAAAAGCCTGAGCCAACGGCAAATAAAGATGAGACTGTTTTCAGCGTTCTGTACGTCGTCGTGCAACCATGTTTCTGTGCCAGCAATAAAGTGCGGTTCGTGCAGCACTGACAAAAATTTGAATAGTTCAGGCTTATTAACAATACTGCGGGCATTCACATTTAGCAGATTGAGTTCGTTATTGAATATTTGTCAATGGTCTTTATCGCATGAGCTGCCGCGAGTGCTGCTCAGCTTAACACGACTGTTAGTTTCCATGTTCCAGGTATAGGCTACACCATTTACTGTCAGTTTGTCACGGATAAGTTTAACTTTTGTGCCTGCATCTTCAGCGTCGTTTGCTGATTGCCACAGTAGCTTTCACAGTAACATAATACATAAATAAATAATGCATAAAGGACAAGCCATGGTTCAGGGCTGGATTTTGCTACAGCACATTTTTATCGTGGTAATGCAGCCTGCGAAAAAGGTCTTCGAGACAGGGGACAGAATATTCAAGGGAGTTGGGAACATCTCTCACATTCTTGGCAAACACATAACGTACCTGCTTGCAGCAACAGGTAGTATCAGTATTCAAAACACATTGCTCACATTGGATACAAGAGTATGAGTATGTGAACTCTGTGGGATAATGAAAGGGTTCCAAAAGTTGCAAATGCAGTAATACATTTTAAACAGTGTATTGATACTTTGCTATAAATGAATGCAATTGCCTTTTTAATTGCATAAACACTTTGCATTGTGAATCACACTTTAAAAGCAGGCCGGTCAGGACTCCACCAATTGATACAGCAACCTTTAAGGTTTGCTAGATGTGTTAGAAGTCCAACATTGGCAGCTGCAGCTTCACATGTGTTGACACTGAGTGTTTCGGCACCACACAAAGCTGACAAGGCTGACACCAACAGCACAGGTGCAACGGGTCTCACTTCTCTAGCGGCACTGTGAACATCCAAGTTGCACACACTGAACACATAGTGCTGACACCAAGCACACATGAGCAATCAAAACAATCTGCAGCTAGTCTCACTTCTGGTGACGCTGTGAAGGTCTCCACACAATAAGCACACAGCGTTGACACCAAAAGCAGCGGGGACGTATAAACATCCAACCACCAACGGGCTACTTGCGAGCTGCTACCTGAGATGGCAGAACAAGCGCTGTTTGAACAGCGCAAAATCACTGAAGCACTAATGCGAAGACGATCAGTTGGTTTGTGCACGCTCTCGGATGCAGCCCAGCACTAGGCTCTTGAAGAGAGTGCAATGGATGGCGCCCACGACGCGTTGGAAGCCTCCCAAAGCTTTGATGTATTCACGCCAGGCCCATCCTCCGGAGAATGACGGCTGGAAACAAGACGTACGTGTTTCACTTGTGACACACGTTTCAATTGCTCTTGATTTGGAACCTACATGTAGTGGTACGAACGTATGTTTGAGCTGCACGCCCCATTTTACACACTGAGCGGAAAGAAAGAGGCGATTAGCAAGCGAGACTCATGCGAGGTTTGAAACCGGCAGCTCGTGCCGCGTTTAGCCGTAGTCACACCACCAAAGGCCCCCGTGGGATTTACGGTGCCAGTACACACAACAGGGAAAACGAAAAAAAAATATGTGTCGCAACAACTGCGACGACAAATACGGCAACAAATACGACAAATGGCTTCGTAAACGCACCATCAATTATTCTGCATCGCCCGGTACCATAGCACAAACAAAACGGTGATGAAGAGCATCACTACGTTCCGCGTACTATTATTATTATTTTGTTACTGCATTCACCGTTTAATACACGAGAGACATATCATAGCAAAGCACCCGCGCAAAAGAATGGCGAAAATGTTCAAGCTCACCTCAAGCCGACGAAGCCAGCGCGGCTCGCATGGCAGTCCAAAGAGCAACGGAAGAACGACGACACAAGTTTCCAGTCACTAAACAACTCCGAGAGGACGCGTGTCACCTCTGCATCAACACGAAGGGGTACAGAAAAACTTAGTTGCACGTTTTCCACGCTCGAAGGGGTCTATCATGTGTATCCAGCCGTAGCAGCCGCACTGCAGCCATTTTGAATCTTAATAAAGTTCGCAGTTAAGACTGCCTGAACGCTGTCTTTAAGTTCCGTCTTAACCGCAATCTTAAACGCGCACTGAAAGTTTTGTGCAAGCGACTTAAACCGTAGGGAAAACTAAGCTAAGAACCTGGCCATAGGGACATACAGAGCCAACCGAGATAGACTTGATGCCTGCACAAAGCTTATGAACGAGCTGGACAGTCACGACGTTTGCCGCAATATCTCACCGAGAGGTGGCAACGCCATAGAAGTAGCGGCTTGGCTTGACGCTCGTATACGCGTTTTTGTTTTTGTTTTAACCCCTTGCCTTTCTTGCGTTGTTTTGTCAAATAAGGATGTGCGCGCCGCTTCTCGGCAGCTTTACAAAATAACTGAAACTGCACTAAATCCCGTCGTCATGTTTTGGGAGGCCGTAAAACTAAACAGATGGTCACTCGTTGTGTGTTGACCGGCATGGTGTGCGTTCGCTCACGTTTTCTCGTTCGTCGAATGCCTGCGGAGCGTCAGTATCGCGTGCTGCCAGTTGCAGATCTCCACTTGTGTTGTGAACGTGCTTTCAGGGACAGGAAATATCCCTGCGAGTTTGAGCTGCAGCTGCGATCTCGCTTCGGCAGGGTCAGCATCCGTTAACCGAGCCCGACTCATCGCAGTCATGCGTTAACTTCATACTGCCTGGTGCTGCTGGCGTTGTTTTTGCTACCGGCGGCTTTCTCATAAAGGCTAGTGAACCGGTCGGCGTGGACGAGTCGACGGCAAGCCGGGCAGTAAGAAGAGTCATCGCACTGAAACGGAACGCCGCCGCCTGGACACGGTAAGAGCCGCAGTTGTCATTTCATCCATTTTGCCTATTGTGATGTTTCTTGACCAGTAGGGTCAAGGTAGGAAGAAATAGAAGAAAGTGCTTAAATCGTATACCTTTATTTAGCGGTTGTTGAGATATACAGGGCCCATAGCGGACGTTAGCGACAGCGAAGCAATATTTTCAGGAACGTTTATTTTTTTCACCTATTACGGTCATAAGCGTTTATTGCCTTAATCGAGCACAACGGTACCGATTGAGCACCTTGACGGGGTTTGCATCATACAGGGTCTACGGCAAGTTTCTTTTTTTTTTTAAAAGGCTTGCCATGTGGCATAGAATGAGGCTGTCTTTTATCTTAAAGGGAATCATGCAGTCTATTTTCTTTAAGGAATCGGAGCAAGCTCCGGCTCCTAATTTGTCCATTAGCCACAAGTGTAAATGTTCCTCCTTTGTAGCCGACAGTCGATCCAACTTCTTGTAGTCGTCTTATTCTTGACGGCTGCATTCCTGGGCATGTCCATAAAATGTGGCAAAGATCCATCTCGGCAGCTGGCCTTGGACACTTAGGGCATGTGCTCTGCACTGCATCCTCTTCAGAGCCCCATCGGCACGTCACCGATGGAGTAAGGGATGACAATTAAAAAAAAAAAGAGTCTTGGTACGCAATAGCATCAGCGTGGAATTTAATCTCTGTTTTGTGCCGCCACATGATTACCTGCAACTGTAACCGATGAATATGCGCACCAGAAGTTATATAGGCTTCCTGCTTTGCAGCTGGCCATCCCAGGATGAGCTGCCGGGCTGCATGAGCGACTTCTGTGCTGCTGAGGTTTCCCCGGCAACGTGGGTGCCATCGATGCCACTCATGTCAAGATCCAGGCCCATGAGCTGTATGAGGGAGCGTACATATAAATAGGAATTTCTACCACTCCATCTTCGTGCAGCTTGTGGTGGACAGCAAGTGCCAGATCCTCGATGTGGTCGCAAAGCGGCCCAGTGGCACATATGACACACGAGTGCTCACACACAGCGCCCTCGCTCAGCTCTTCAAACCGGGCACTTACACCGGCATCCTGCTGCAGTGGCTATCCATGCAGACTTTGGCTCCAGAATGCAGACATGTGCGGCTAAAAGCGATACAGCGCAGCTCACGGCACCACCAGAGCAGTAATTGAAAGGTAGGTGCACAGCACATTATAAATATTGGATTGCATGGTATCCCGGACACTGACCAGTTGTGGATGTCCGTGTTGTTCGAACAGCTTGGTACAGTTGTAAGTGTTGTTGAGCGAACAATGTATGCTGAAAGAAATTAACTTGCATGTCGCATTTGTTTACTAGTTAAATAACACTGCAGTCAAATAACTTTGGCCAAGCCTGGGGGGGGAGCTTTTCAGCAAACAAACAAATTATGGTTGGGTGTCAGTCAAGTTACATTTGTTGAATGACATATATCAATATTTACTTAGCAATTAGATTTGTTCAAAAATCAGTGCATTATTTTGTCATTTAAGCATGATATATATTTCCTTAAATGGAGGTATTGAAATATTTCCATTCATTAATGATGCAAGGGTATTTACTGCATTACGTTGCACCGGACACATTTACAGGTTGTGTGGTAGCCTGGAAGAACAAATGCTCAAAGCATGCATTTCATGTACAGCATATTACGAAGCTGTCAGTTCCATAAACCACAGGTTACTCAGAGCAGATGTGGCGTTATTTGAAATGCATCATGATGGAGAGAAAATTTTTTTTATTCTGCATATGCATTCACTTTTACTCCAGCAACTTGCGTTACGCACGTCACCAACTTTATAGTGGCATTGCATAGCCCACTCACGATGGTTTTTCTTTTTGTAGGACAATAGGGCAGCTGGAACGCTGCTTCCATTCCCTCCATGATCAGCAGCACATGTCACTGGACCATGTGTGGACCAGCATCATGACGAGGTGCTAACTCCACGTGTCCCAGGAGTATGCGTGCAGCATAGGCAAGCACATGGAAGTGCAAGATGAAGTGTTTGTACATGCTTATCCTCACTGGGGTTATAGATTTATGCTGCGCAAAGGCATGGTGCAGCAAGATTTCTCCTGCTTTAAGTACAGTTATTTGAAATAAATTATGCCTGTGCTAGTCACTGAGTTCAATGTTTTCACTGGGTGACTTTTCATGACCGGATAACTATGCAAATGTGCTTATTTCATTATGTGCTACGTCAGTCTTGTATTGACATCCTGAAGCCTATGCAAGAGTGTGCATTGAAGTATTTGCTGTTGAGCTGTTTAACATTGCAGTACATATAGAGAATAACAGATGGAGCATAAACGTCTCCTTTTTACTTCATTTTGGCTGTAACAACCAATTCGAGACATGTAAACAGGAGATTATATTTGAGCACTAAGTTTAATGTCTACCTGCAGTGGAGTTACAGTGGTTAGGGTGCTCGACTACTGCACCCGAAGATGAAGGATTGAATCCTGGCCATGGTGGCCACATTTCGATGGAGGCAAAAACATGGGCGCCCGTCTGCTGTGCAATGTCAGTGATTGTTAAAAGATCCGAGGTGGTCGAAATTTCCCTACCTCTCCACTACTGCATCTCTCATAGCTTGAGTCACTGTGGGATGTTAAGCCCAATAAATGAAACCAAGCGTAACCTTAACATCGGTTACATCAAGAGTAGGTTCAATGTGGTAAAGTATGGTACTTAACAGATTACAGATATGTTTTTAAGCTGTGAATTTGTTATTTTAATACCTACAATACATATTTTGTTACAGTCTGTGCAGTAAATTGTTAAACATGCAATATGTTTTTCCATCACTCAAAGATTGCCATTTTGTCAAATACTTGCATGGCATCAGAGTGCAATTGTAGACTCTGGGAGACTTGGTGAATGTATGCAAAAGTAGAAGCGCGGGCTACCATATTGTGGTAGGTGTTCACAGCCCCAGGTTTTGTATAAATTGTCTCGTATGGCATTCATGGCAGCAATGCTCGGACGAGCCATGTGGCATAAAAATGCGAACTACCTGCTCAAAGTGTAACGAGTAATTTTGCCATCAACTTTCAATGATCACACTTGTATCATTGACAGTGCTTACATTGCAATTACAGTTGCGACAACTGAAGAGTATATATAGGGCCACAGAAAACTGTCTTATTATTTGCAGGCACAATATTCAACAACATTTTGGTTAACCTTGTATTAGAATGTTTATAGCCTTTTGTAGCACTCCTCACCCTCCGTGATTCAAATCATGTGCATGTTTTGTTGTGTCAAGTTTTTATGTCAACTAAGCTTTTCTGCATTATATTCTTGCAAGTGCTTCAAAAGTATTAATTCCATCCTTTGAGACCAATACCTGTAACCCTTACAAACTGTTGTTTGTTATTTATTCTCTGCTGCTCACTATGTAGCGTGACCTGCAGAACAAATATCAGCATGTCTGGTGTGTGTAAGGCATCTACAACTGTCATTTTGTACTTTTCTCAAGTATATGTTGTTTTGCTTGTATGATAATATTTCTTGCCAATGTGGGCCACCATTTCCTCAACTGTATGCCGCGAGAACAGTATGTGCAAATGATTTTGCTCAATGTCGTGCTGGTGCTGGTTACATGCTTGCATTAAATCACCTCGAAGGCTACTGATCTTGCATATCTGTATATGGTTGCAATACCACTCGTAACCTGTGCACATCCAACACCCAGAACAGCCAGAATTATATGACTGGAAGAAAAGTACCTGGTCGTTTTTGTTTATCTGCAGGAAAAAATGGTGAGAGCAAATGCTGTGGTTGCACAAGAATACCACATTACTGTCATGGTGGTAACTGCTGTAGTCATATGAACAGCTGTATTTTGTCAACAATACTGTAACATATTTGTGTTCATTTGTGTTTCAGAAATTGGGGTGTGGAGTACTGACATTTTGATATACAAATAGAGTAAATTTGTGGGTAATAATGCATTAAAATAAATATTCTACAAACTGGTGCAGAAATAATAAAAATTAATAGAAATAAAATTTTGTCATTTCTGCCTAACATTTGCACATGACTGATATTGTGCATAGGCATACACCAGAACTAAAAGTACATTACAAATGTTACACAGCTTTGGAC
The DNA here is from genome assembly GCA_023969395.1 of Amblyomma maculatum. Lineage (NCBI taxonomy): Eukaryota > Metazoa > Arthropoda > Arachnida > Ixodida > Ixodidae > Amblyomma > Amblyomma maculatum. Next base: position 98,107 of record JAJIZL010017328.1, on the reverse strand, counting down.
ATACAATTTTTTTTTTCAACAAGGCCCTGCATAAAACTAGTGGGAGCTGTCATATCGTGGCAGAATGCAGTAAACTTCCATATACCTATATCAGCCTTTAAGGATCCAGAAAAATCTGCGCTTTATAAGAAAGCATTGTTTATTTAAGGGGCCTGAATAAATTGACAGAAAGCATTTGTACCTGACGTGCACTTGCGCGATTTTGTCTGCTTTTTAAATGAAAGCGTATTGAGAACGACGTTATTATCGGTTTTCGTAAAGCGCTTTATTGGGCACACCGTCGCAAAGGCCCTCATTACGAAACGGCCCCGTCGCGTTTTGAGAATACTTCACTGCATGGTCCACGCGATCACGGTGAAGCGTGGAAGCATTCAAAGTAAGGTGATTGAGAAATTAACGGTATATTTGGTATTTTTACACTAGTCACAAATTCAAATCAACTTTTCGGAAGACGGATAGATTAACAAGCATATTTCAATCGTATAGATTTTTTCGCGAAGCCCCTCTAAAACGAAAACCGCATATCTTGAAGTTCGTCAATACGTCCCCGTTTTCTATTCAGGGGTGTTGCAGGCATGTGTTCCAACCTGTGCCGCTGCTAAGCGCAAGTTATTCTTTTAGTGCTATTGCGGTCCGTTTCGTATACCGCTGGTAAATAGGTTTACAGGCAACGTTCCGAGCGACGAGCCTGTGCCAGCAGTGGGTAAGGAAACCGTGTCGAAGAAAGGATGTGGTGACGGCTCCAAAAATTGGAATGCGTGAGCGTGGCAGCTAGTGAGGCGTTTTCTAAAAACGGAATGATATTGGATTGATATTGGTGAATGAGCGACCCGACAGTCTCGCGTCAAGATAAAATGCATGATTGGTGAATCTTGCGTCGAGATAAAACGCACGATTCGTGAATGAGCGACCTTTAGAGAAGAGGTCGAAATTTTGTGAGCCTTCCAATACGGCATCTTTTGTCACAACCTGATTTTAGGTCACATTTGCGGCGCACATAACCTCAATTGTAGCTGCAGTGCGTAGAGTGCTCTAAAATTGTGGGGGACAACTCTCAGCTTTTGATAGCTGTTAGGACAGCGTCTAAATGTAACTGGTCGATTCGTATAATATGCCTCAGTAGCGATTCAACCGGCACTGACATCAGCACAAGGACTGCAGTTAATAAAGCTCCCTAAAAGCACTGCTACGTACAAGTCTGATATCCGCGGCCTGTCTGCCCCCCTCCCCCCCTCCCCTCACACACCAGCACCAGTACGTGCACGTACTTACGCTGCTTACCCAAATGCATATAACCGCTGCCCTAGGAGGCTTTTTGAAGTCATCCGAAAACGTGTTGTGGAAGGACGTGGCGCGTTCCTGTAGGCATTTTATGAGAGGAAAAAAAAAATTGCCCAAGCAAAGACGTGGTAATTCAACAAATTGAGGCAAATGCTTGAGAAAAACTAGCGGCTTAACATATTAATTGTCATTGCTAGAATGAACATTCTGATTGCCAATGAAGCACGCACGACGGCTACGGTTTCTGCTGCTTAAGACGTGAACGTCGCGTCATATGCATGCGAAGTTGAGCTCTGTTTTAGGCAGCAACGACTGCAGCACGCTTTAACGTGCGCTCGCATCATGCCCCCTAAGAAATTAGACATGCATGAAAATTCGACTTTGGAGGCGGCCTTGCTTAGCTGCTCATCGCTAGAGTCCCAACTGGCCCTGGCCAACGGGCAATGGTGATAGCTTTGTCCAGTGGCCTCCCATACTAGGCATTCCACTCATGCAAAGGACCCTTGACCTGCACTCTTTCTTTTTTTTTTCTTCAATAAAGTTTTTCACCCTCACCACCCCGTGATAGAATGAAAGCACCGTCAGGTGCCATGGCGCGTTCCCTGAGCAGGGGCCAAGATTTCCCGCGTATAGGTACCCGCTGTCCTCAAACTAGGTATCCACTGTCTCTATGGGTATGTTATGACAGCCCTGAATAACTCCGGTCTTGAAAAAGTCTGGTCTTACTAAAGACACTGTTTAAGTCTCGACTTAGCTCGGACTTTATCGTGCAAGCGGGCATAGCTTTTTCTGGCCAGGCTTAGAAGGGGACGTAACGCGACACCAGGACATGTCACAGCTATCAAGTCCGCTTAGACAGGCGAATTAAAGATAGGGTTCCCAACAACCTCTCACCAGACCCGACCATCCGTTTCAGGTCGTAAATGTCGATATAATCGGGCCGCTCGATGTTCCGTCGAGCAGGGGTCATAGGTACGCTCTCTGCCTCGTTGACTTGTGCACGCTGTAGCCGGAGGTAGTCTGTTTGCTATCCCTAACCGAAAGGGCAACATGCGACGCCTTGCTTACGATTTTCAGCCGCACGGGCATACCTGAGGTAGTCTGTTCAGATTAGGGAACGAACTTCACGGCGCAGCTGACGCGTGAGATGTTAGCAAGACTGGGATGCGCACCGCGTTTTTCGACTCCTGAGCATCCGGAGAGCAACGGGACAGTGGAAAGGTGGAACCGCGTTTTGAAGAACATGTTGTTCCATGTTACTGAGAAAGATCCCAAGAACTGGGATAGACTGGTCCCGTTCGTTCTCTGGGCGTACAGGGAAGTCCCCCATGACACTGCAGGCGTGGCGCCGTTCCGGCTCTTATTCGGTATAAACCCTATCGGACCGCTAGCAATTCTGCAGCGAACATGGACAGGCCAGCAACCCCTCCCGAACAAACTCAGGGAAGAACCCGCGAAGTATTTGCGACAGCTACGCGCGCAGCTAGAAGTAGCAGCAGAAGTAGATGGTTTGACGGCGAGCGCACGCCAGGGAAGTTACGCGTAGGCGCGCACGGAGCAAGACGTTTGTCGTAGGAGACCAGGTATTGCTCTTTGATACAGACCCTGGCAGTAAAATGGCCCCCAAATGGCTCGGTCCATTCGTCGTAACCGCGCAAGAGAGGCAGAACTCGTACAGAATCGACAACGGAAAAAAAAGGCTACAGCGATAGTGCATGCTAACAGGCTGCGACCCTACTACGCACGTGTCAGCCATGTTGGAGTAGTTTTCGGGGAAGACGAGGAGTTTGGTGAAATCGAGTACACCCTCGGTCTGTGACTGAGAGATGTGGTGGCTGTCTGATAGATGCGGAGAAATTCGCACACCTACCTATTCAGGACCGCCTCGAGATCTCGGAGGTATTTGCCGCTTACGCTGATTTGTTCAGCGAAACGCCGGGAGTCGCACGAGTTGGGGCACATAAGATAGAGCTGCACGAAGGCCACAAGCTCAAACGCACTTTCCCATATCGCGTGCCGGAGTTATTAAGGAGTGAGGTGAGCCGCCAGGTAAACGAGTTGCTAGACCTCGGGCTGGTGTATCTGGTGGAAAGCGAGTGCGCCCATCCCGTTGTATGCGTGGGTAAGAAGGATGGATCGGTGCGCATGTGTGTTGACTATCGCGCTTTAAACGCAGCGACACGCACGGATGCCTTTCCAATGTCACCCCGTAAAGAGCTCATCATGAGGGTGGGCCGCGCTAGGTACATCACTCTTATCGACTTGTGACGCGGATACTGGCAAGTGCCGGTAGCTCCGGAGAGCCAACATCTGACCGCCTTCGTAACTCACGAGGGACAATATGCTTGGCGCGTCATGCCATTCGGGCTAAAGAACGCCGCGGCCACCTTTCAGCGGATAATGAACACCCTCCTCTCGAAACATCAGGCTTATGCGGCCGCATACCTCGATGACATGGCCATTTTCTCTTCCTCGTGGACTGAACACTTGCGGCACTTAGAAATAATTTTTGATTTGTTGCGTGACGCCAAGCTTAAAGTGAGCCGGGAAAAGTGTCAGGTCGCCCAGGCCCACATTAAGTACCTAGGACACATAGTGGGAGGCGGAACCCATGGGCCCGACCCAGAAAAGATATCGTCCATTCGTGGGCTCGTGCCCCCCGCAACAAAGAGACAGCTACGGAGTCTGCTTAGGCTTATGTGGTTACTACCGCGATTATGTTGAAGGTTTCGCCGAGGTGGCCGCACCACTCACGTCATTGACGAGGCGAGGTGTACATAACACGATTCCGTGGAGCTAGGAAGCGCAAAACGCGCTCGACAGGCTCAAGTCAGCTTTGTGCGAAGCTGCATCGCTGAACACCCCCGACATTAAAAGGCCATATTGGCTGTTCACCGACGCGTCCGACGTTGCAGCGGGGGCTTGTTTGGCGCAGATGGGAGACGAGGGACGGGAAAGGCCGATAGCGTTTGCCAGCCACCGATTCACGCCAACGCAGACCCGCTGGTCTACGATCGAGCGGGAAGCATTCGCCATTATCCGGACACTAAAAAAATTTGATCATTGGGTGTATGGGGCAGAAATCCCTCTCCTATCTCACTACTAGTACGCCTCATGGGGCAAAGCTCGCGCGATGGGCGCTGGCCCTACAGCGCTACAATGTGACGGTGACCCACAGGAAAGGGTCAAGCAATGGTAACGCCGACGCGTTAACCCGTGTCCCCAATGTGACTTGGGGCGTAGAACAAGCACACGCTTGAGCCATGGCCTTTCGGCGACGCGTGAATGTTCTCGCGTACTCGGTGCAATGTGTGATGTGAACGGTGGAGTGCGCGTGAACTTGGCGTGAGGACATCCAATTGCTCGCGCGCGGGACTTTCACAAACACTGCTGTCCGGTCCGCCGATGCGAATGTGTGATTTGTTTTGTGTTATACCCATCTTGTGTCGCGAGATTCGTTTGGTGTTCCATTCACGTGCGAAGTGTCTTACATGTTTTGTTTTCTTCGCGGGTTGTTGCGGCCTTTGTTGTATTAGGCTGAAATGACCGTATTCCAAGCTCATTTACCCTCTTAGGAAGGACGTGTAAGGCCGCAGTGAAAAGCGACTCGCACGTGGAGTCGAGCTGGCGGTCGAACCCCCCACGCGCCGAGGCCAAGGAGCGAGCGCTGTTGGTTTTTTTTTCTCCTTTTCTCCCCTTTTCATGGGCGCGGGCGCGCGGGCGCGCGGGAGGCTTGGTTTGTTTCGCCCCTTCGCCCCGAGGCGTCGCCAAGAAGCGAACGGCAGACGCATCCTTATCAGCCGGGAACAACAGCAGCACGCTTCTGCGAACCACTTTACAGCGATGTCCCGTACAGCTCGTACAGCGATGTCCCGCCGTGGCGCCAAGCATGGGGGCAGGGAGACGCCGGTAATGAAGCTTTTTGCACTGCCACAAGCGCTCACTAAATGTCCTGCAGAAGGCGACAATAGGCGCGACCCTTGGCCCTCCCAAGTAGGCAATCAGTCCAGCGGCCTCCCGCTGTGTCGCGAGACAGTGGGTCCGAGCAACGGCGACTGTACACAGCTCTGGGACAGTGCCCCCCCCCCCCTTTTCCTCGAACGGGACGGCTGGGTGGCCTAGTCTCCAGATCCCCCGCGGCGTTTCTTTCACAAAGGCGCCAGGTGCAAGGTCGCGTCGCAAACACGCTGAGGAGGGGAGGCAAAGACAGGCGCCGTGTGAGAGGGTTTGGGGACCAGCGAAAGGAGAGAGTGTGTGTTTTCAATGTTGTATTTTTATTTGGCGTAATTAAGAACCTGGGTCCAAGATTATTCCCAACCCACGGGGGTTGTGGAATGTTTTTAAACAATTTGATTGGCTGCTTCATTTTCGGGGCGGATCACCTAAGGTGACCGCCCTTGGATCTTTGTTGATGTCTGGTATCAAAAAGCGGTCCTCGGACCATGTTCGACAGTCAAGATTGAGGCTCCGTGATAAGCACGTATTTACACCCCCTAGGCTTTAACCGAAACGCTCGGTAGGAAAGTAAGGGCCTGTAAAGTGACTTCTCTGTGTGAGAGTCTTCATTTTCTTTTAAGTTACAGTTGTCTGTGTGACTTGTTGCTGTAACTTTGCCTATGTATACTATTTTGCTTCTGTAAATATATATCTCCTCCTGACCATCATCAGATCATCGTCTTCTGCTTCTTCACTGCCGAATATATATACATTTGGAGAGGCTTCAGCCCCTCCGAAGATTGGCAACGAACGATATAAACATCACTGTGAGTAACTAAGAAGAAGTAGAGATTAATGAGTGGTGTCAATCGATAAAGAGTGACGTAATCTTGTGTCGGAAATATGAGGCCAATAGGTTAATTAGGCAATTATTTGAGGCAGAACACGCAGAATCGTGTCCACAGCAGTTGTGAGCAATTCAGGAATGGTAAAGGTTAATGTGTGGTGTCAATCGATAGAAGGTGACGTAATGTTATGTCCGAAACATAATTAAGCATATAAGTTAATTAGGTATTTAATTACAGGCTGAAAATATAGAGGTAAACGAGTAAAGGCCAAAATGGTGTGATTAGCCAACGGCTTGGCGCCACATTTGAATGTATTCAATACTAAAATAGTTAATTAAATCTGTTAATTAAGGATGTGAAGTCACGCAACCGGTAGTCGAGCCAAAAAGGGCATAGGAATGGATTGGCGCGCAATTTGAAGGTACCAAACACTAGAGTAGTTAATTAAGGCAGTCAATTAGGTTGACGTCAATGGTGTGACGTCACGCAGCCGAAAGTAAAGCAAAAAATAGGCATAAGAAAAGATTGATGCGTAATTTGAAATTACCAGACTAAAATGTGTAAACAAGAAGTGAATTAATGTGACGTATAGGATGCGACGTCACGCAACCGAAAGTAGAGCCGAAAAAGGGCATAGCAAGAGATTTGCGCGCAATTGGAAAGTACCAAAGACTAAAATGGGTAAACAAAAAGTGAAGTAAGCAACCAGAAGCAACCAACAGCAGCATCCGTGCTTTCGCATTACTCCAATGCAGATTATACTGTGCTCTTGAATTTTTCTGCCATTTGTTTATCTCTTTCTGCCCTTTCTGCTTTCGTGTGTAGGTTAGCAATGTGTATTGGTGGTTAGTTGGTATCTATGCTGTTCGTCTTTATTTTCTCTATTTCGGTATGTGTGGGAGACAAGTCATGATTGCTGTCGGAAACGTGGCCGCTCCTCAAACTTGGAAGCAGATAACATGAAACATATTTACGAAAAATAACGGCGATTCACATGTACCCAATTGTCTTGTGCGGCACAATCCTTCGGGAGTTACCAGGTAACGACAGCGTCCTGTTGCTACGATCATTATGTTCCATTGCACACTGTTTTGCAGTTGTCTGCCATTTCAAACAGCTTTCTGTTGGGTGTCGTCACATTGTTATGAGTTTGAAATATCTTAGTATTTTGACTGATATGCATGGGGCCGCATATAATGTAAAAGTGTACCCTCCAAAATCATGATAAAAAGGGGGTTTTCGTGAAGTGTTTCCTTCGTGCGAATAGTCATGAGAGTAACTGAAGAGTGGAAGCGAAACAAGGTATTAATAAGCTCTTTCTTTGGATTGCGGATAATTGTCCACTGCGTTTTTGCGGTAGGGGTTTCGTCAGGTGTAGGCATATCAAAAGGAGCATAAAAACATCCACTCATTGGGTGACTTGGTGAAGGAGGCTAGAAAGGGGTATCTTTGCTTAAAGTTTTTAGGCTCCACTGCTCCCATTTGTGAAAGCCATTTGATGCCGCAATTTGACCTTGGACTTCAGGTGTTACTAGGCGCGTGCACCGTGCCACATGCCAGCTGCTATAGGGAGCAAGAGAGGGGAGGTAGCCCAGGGAGCCTCCATACGGACAGCATTCTCAGGATGGAGCAAAGGAAAGACGCAGTATCTCTGACACTTTTTGGTGGAAACCTGAATCACATCAAAACGGAAGGAAGGAAGGAGCGAAAGAAAAAGAGATGAAGACCTGCCATAGTGGAAGGCGTCGGAATAATTTCGACCACCTTCGGATCCTTAACATGCAATGATATCACATCATCAGCACCTGCGTTCGAACTAGGGAGCCTCATAGGAATACCATTCATAGGGCGGCGCCAACTCAAATAAGAGTGGCGCGAGCGGATACCATATCTAAGTAAAGTGGATATTATTTGGTCACAGGGCATCTAAACGAGTATAAATGCAAAGGTTGCACAAAACCTGCACCTTTGTTTTTTCTCTCGTTTATGCGAGCTACTTCAAAATGCGCAAGATTAGTTTGCCAGACTGACTGTGAGGGCCGTGCTTGTTACATTGGCTGGCAGCTACCATTTTCCCGGGCCCTTTTTCTTTTTTGTAGCAATCGGATTTGTAACGAAGTTTAAGATATTGCCATTATCAACGGAAATATAAATAGTCTGTGGAAAAGTAAATCATTTTCATTCGCCTCTTACAGGGGGCACGACAATCTATTTGTAAAACGTTCTGTCCTGTGAATGTGTGCTGAGCAAAGGGAGAAGTGAGGTGTCTTGCATAAAAGTACCAGTGGGCTCTGCATACATCGATTGCCACCATTGCAGAGGACAAGTAAGCATTTATTGTGCTTTGCTAAATTTTTTTATTATTGAGTTAGCTTCGTCTGTACAACCCTACCTGTATCTGGAATCCCATTCGACTATAACGACCGTAACTAGCAGCAGGTAACCCCAGTGCGAGCATAGCTCCACGTTAACAACTCAGTAAATAAAAATAAAAATCAGAAACGATGTCCACTGAATGTTCTTTATAATAATATCAGAAGTGCAGTGTACTAGAATACTTTGGGTAGTGGAAAGAGCGGCGTTCAGTGCGTGAGGAACTTCATGATAACTCTACCAGGTGGCACTAGCGGCGCCTAACCAAAAGTGGAAACTGCAGATCAGGAAGGAAGATTTCTTTGATAACTCAAGAGGCAGTGCCCTACTTTTTGAAGCTAGATCAGGGTGCCTTAGAACGCGCAGCTACAAAAAGAAATTTACCAATGGAGATGACGCATGTGCTGTATGTGGTAACTCCAGTGAAACAATTGACCATATTATACTCGCATGTAATGGTATCCATCCGGAAGTTGATGCAGGCGCGATCACTGTTCCTGAAGCTCTGGGGTTTAGAGATACCAGTGGCCGGGTGAATAAACCGGCGGTGGAAACTAGCAAAAAACGACTGGAAGATTGGTGGCTTAAAAGCAGAGAAGTGACATAATGTTAGTAATGTAGGAACAAAATTTAATAAATAGAATGATGGTTTAGGTAACCATTCTAAATCATAATTAAGATATAGGGAGACAAATGAGCATGATAGCTACTGCTAGCCCCCCGTTTCAAAGGAGACGCTCCTATATTCCATCCATCCACTCATCCATCCACTCATCAATCTATCCATTAATCCATCCACTCATCCATCCATCCATCCAACCATCCATCCATCATCCATCCGTCCGTCCGTCCGTCCGTCAACCCACCCACCCACTTACCCATCCATCCATCCATCCATCCATCCATCCA
>JAJIZL010017328.1:64710-83760 GCA_023969395.1 Amblyomma maculatum | reverse complement strand
AGCATTGGAGAAAGCGATCGGCGCCGAGGAGAATGTGATCGACGAGTGGCATAGGTTTGGCGATCTTGTGAGACAAATTGAGAACCAGGCGGAATCATTTGCTAGCGTGAGTCGGTATTGTACGGGTAAAGTCGAATGTCAGGCTGTGACGGTTGGAGGCGCTGGCGACAAATGCGTGCAACATGGCCCGGCCGACCGCAGGCATAGCAAATAGGAAGGTTGTCCGTAGTACGCCAAGGTTTCACAGGATGTGGGCGGAACCTTGAGGGTGGGGCTTGGAACGAAGGCTCAGCATGCGGCGGTGAACGGTAGGCAGGGACCTGCACATAGGAGCCAGACGTGGACGAAGTTGGTGGCCTTGCCGTTACTTGGGCATACGTGAGAGGTGCCGTCACAGGCGGCAGCACGGGGTTGGACGGCAAGACATCAGCGACGTGTTCCTGCACGACACGGCGTATAGTAGGGGCCAAAGATGGAGCCAGTTCAGGAATGAGGCGGCCCGAGTCTTGAAAATGAAGTAGGAGTGAGAGTTGACGTGCGACCTCTTCACGAATAAAATCTTTGATCTGTTGATTCAGCGGGCTCCCTTCAGAAGTTGGCGAACCACCCAGGACTAATGCGGATACGCCTTCGTCGCACACACTGGAGCGGCGCCTAGAAGCGCGCCGCTTGCGGAGCTCGTCATAGCTCTGGCAAAGCTTCACGATTTCACTAACGGTGATGGGATTTTTCGCTACCAGCATCTGGAAGGCGTCCTCAGTAATGCCCTCGAGGATGTAGCGGATTTTGTTCGCTTCCGGCATGGCCGGGTCGACTCGTTTGTAGAGATCAACGATGTCTTCTATGTAGCTGGTAAAGGTCTCATCAGCGCGCTGAACACGATCGTGTAAACGTTGTTCGGCACGAAGCTTACGCATTGCCGGGCGGCCGAACACTTCCGCGAAATTCTTTTTAAATTCTGACCAAGATGACAGGTCAGCCTTATGGTTGCGAAACCAGAGGTTCGCCACGTCCGTCGGATAGAATATGACGTTACTGAGCTTGTATGAGTCATCCCACTTGTTGTAGCTGCTTACTCTTTCATACGATGACAGCCAGTCATCGACATCTTGATCGGCCGTGCCACTGAAGATGCAAGGGTCACGCTGGCGCACGACGCCAGAACACATGATCGTGGGTGGAACGGCCGGCAGCGTCGAAGTGGACTCGTTTCGCATGGTGGTCGTAGAGGGCAGTGTACGGCTTCGCAGTTCCAGTTTGGATGGGATCGTTTCCGGCACCTCCACCAATTGTAATAGGGCGTTTATTGACGCTCAGACGGAGAGCTGTGAGGAGAGGACCTTGCAACGGCGAGCCCAGCGTACTTCTTTGTCTTCGTCGCACAAGGCACTGGTGCATGTCGATGGCTGAAGTGCTGACTATCCCAGTACAATATTTTTTCATAAGAAATTGCCCAAGACTGCACATATGGCTCAATGCTGCTTACTCCGAGTCCTTAGGAAAAGAACAAAATGGAAAGGTGCTATTACCTCGCCTGCTGGGGTGCTGAAGCTCGACTTCAGGAGTCCATTCCTAAGGCATTTTACCACATGAGGGAAATTGGATACAAAAAGAAGTGAGCGGCTGGGATCCACTGGATGCTGCACCTTGTTCCTAGTGAAAGTTGGAGTTGCCCGAATACCCATGAGCGCCCACATCCTCTTGTTCCATGCAGCGCCATCGCTGGTGATAAAATCAACAAATAGGCCTGCCTGCTTAGCAATAATTACAGCCTCTGTCATGATCTTTGCTACCAGGTTTCCTTTCACATTGCTGTGTGTAGCAAACACGGCAATAATTTGTATCCAACTGCCAACAAAAAGCACAAAGACAATTACCATCCCGTGGTCACACACTGCATGTTTGTCAGTGTCTGGGGTTAAAGCGCCCAAATCAATGAACCCATCAATGTGGCCATCAGGTATCACAGAAAAGTTCTCTGAAAGTTTCATTTCGCAGACCAAGAGTCCTGCGTCTTTTTTAAAGACATCCATTGAGCTCGTTCTCCTTTAGCACATCGAAAACCTTCCTATCGAATCCAAATCCTGACATGTATTCCCTAGTGTAATTGCGTAGGGTGACTTTTGACGCTACAACAAGGATCTGCTGCTTGCGCATACGTTCATACAGCTTTGATCGTTTCATTTTCATAATGATGCATTCAAGAATCCACTCCTTTGAGTAAACCATACCTTTCATGCTCTTACGCTTAGCTGCTGCAAAAATGTGATGGGCTGCTTGCTTTTGTTTAGGTGGCAGGCTTTCTATTTTTGTTTTCAAAACGTCTTCAGTAATGCGACTGTTCTGATCCTGCATTCTGAGAATATGCTGCCGCAGCGTGCACAGGCGTAAGAGAAGGCGCTTTGTCTTTTGCCGGGAAAACTTCAGCGAATTAAGAAGGTTTCTTGTCACTGCATGGTTTCTACATTTTTACTCGGAATCTTCTTGCCTGGAGCCCTTTCCTGAGGTAGCGACATGCCAGACAGGCAGTACCTGTAATTTAAAAGCTTAGGATGTGAAAAATACTACATAAAAATTCTTAGCTCTATGTGCTCTTTGCTACAGTATAGTTTCTGTAAATGAGTGGTAATACAGGCAAGTGTAATTAACAGGTGCATCAGATAAAAGAGATTAAAACCAAACATATGATCACTATTACTCAAACAGCAGAAATGTAGAATTTCATGATGATAATCTGCGATTATATAATAAATTATTTTTACAATGATCTTCCTTGATGATTAAAAGTACTTTCATTGCAACCTATCCAAATCGACAACGAAGTCTAGCTGCTTACCTTCGTCAGTAACAGTCCCTGTACAGGACTTCTTGAACTCACTATCTTGTACGAGGAGCACAGAAGCCTTCAGCCGGTCTGTAAGGGGTTCAGCGTAGTCGCTGGTGCACTGCTGTCGGTCCATCGCTCCGTTGCAAACAATGGCAGTGGCTGTTTGAGGAAGAAGTTCTCGAGCTTCTACCTTGGAATCACTGGCAATAGCCGTCACCATAAAACACAAGATCACCAAAAGAAGTCATCACACGTAGTGACGGACTCCCAACCAGCCTGCAGGGACTACCTGGCCGGAAAACCTCGCAGAAGAGCGTGTGCAATATTACGTTCCATCTCCCAGACGCGCACAATTATATGGACACCTGGACACGAAGGCCTAGAAGGAAATGAGGTAGCGAATGATCTAGCCCGAGCTCTCACAAACGGGGCGGATCCCCATCCCTACCCCACCCCTCTCCTAGGACCCTACGGCGACAGGCTGGAACACCTACGGTTAGAAAGAAGAATTTTCTCACCACCACACAAACAACTTCCTTCCTCGGACGCTATAGACTGGAGAAAAATACAAACAAACACATTCCCTAATCTTCACATTTTAAATAAGATAAGCCCAACAAAATACACGAGTTGGTGCGGTACAAGCCCCACACTCTATCACATCTCTTGGGAATGCCAGGACAAACCTGACCCAACGTTAATAGTGCCATGCCCGACACACGAGCAGTGGGAGGCGGCCCTGACTAGCGACAACCTGGACCAGCAAGCCTGGATTATCCAGCTAGTCCGCAAGTCAGCTGCTGCCAGCGGAGCCCTGAACTAGGGGCACCGACCACCCAGCTCCTGCGAATTATTATGCTCATTATTATGCACATTAAAAGTTTTCTCTCTCTCTACCATGGACTTAATTTCAACTTTCGCTTCTTTGCTATGAAAATAAGGGCGAGCGAAGACCCGTTTCCTGTCGTCTGCAGTAAACGCCAGCTGTTTCTCGTGCGCGACAAGAAATGGATCTCGGGTCACGGTAGTTGTTGCGCACACAACTCCATAAAAGTCGGGCGCATTAAGTCTTGTCAGCGTGCTCGGAAGGCTGAGTTTTTCAGCGGTTTTCTGCAATAAAGGAGGCTCCCTAGGCCCGTTCAAATTCGGGCTCACGCTATCGTCTTGCACGTTTGTGTCGTGTTGACCGGAATCGTGAAAGTCACGCCGCAACAAGCGCACTTTCTTGGCCGGTGCCACAGCACATGCAGCTGGACGCTTTCTCTCTCGTCGTTTTTGTTGAACTTGCTCGGAAAGGTAGGCCGGCAAGTCGGGCAGCAAGGTTGGGACCGCATTAGCGGTCAATGCAGGTTTCGCACGAGGGATCCTCACTTCTTTGCCGTCGATTTTGTGCACATAATGCCGCACGATCAACGGCGCTTCGAAATGCCTTTCGCACACCGCCGACGTTTCCGAGAGTGGCTGGTCACTGCGGTGCAAATTCCTCTCCCCCAATGTCCGTCCGTTCAACTCACGAAATCCAGGGTACCCGGTCTTACAACCTGGCGCGTAGCAGTACCTGTCTGCTCTTTTGGATTTCTTCTCCATGGCTTCATGCGAACCACTCCCTCTTTGTGCGTACGACGCAATGCAAGAAAGTATAAGATGTCGAAAACGCTGTAAAAAAAAAAAAAGCAGACACAGCGTACGTGCAACACCGGACAGCAACCTACACGTGCTACTGCGGAGCCGATCTCCTCGGTTTCTAGACGCCAGCGCCACGCGCGGCGGTTAACAGAAATGGCAACAGCTCTCTCGTAGGCCGCGCCGCGCGCTCTTTCCACGACCCAAAAGTATTCTAGTACACTGTAATCAGCAGAATTGCACCGAAACGTCACACTCTTCGCAATCTCACTGACACTATTGAATCCGACGTCATTCTGCTTTCAGAAACAATTGTTAGATTCATCTATCAACAGCACAGAGCTTCAAGCTGCCTTTGATTTTGATACTTTTCGTCTTGACCGTTTGAATTGACGGGGGGGGGGGGGGTGATGTCCTCGCCGCTTCCAAACGTCACGTCCAGTGCTCTGTTATAAGCGTTACCTCCCCTTTATAAATTTTATTTCTATCTTGCAAGACTTCGATCCGCCGGTATTTATCGGCGTATGCTATCACCCACCAGACTCCACTTCATATTTTGGTGCGTATTTTCATGATGCCCTGTACTCAATATCCGGATATTCCCGCTGTTTTATTTGGCGATTTCAACTTCCCGTCCATAACCTGGTCGAATCTAGCTCACAAAATATCAAAACATAACACTGAAAGCTCATTTGTTAACACTCGCTTGACTTTCGGTTTATAGCAGCTAGTTTCCTCCCCCACACGCGTTACAGAGCACTCTTAGAACATTCTTGACTTCATGTTAACCTCTCACCCCAATAACATCTCTCCTGTGCACCTACCCGGTTTCAGTGACCATGCAATAATAACGCAACGTACCAGACCCAACTTCCACGCACTAAAACCATGAAGAAACCCATAACCATCTATGATAAAGGTGATTATCAACATATTAACAGTGAACTTGGTGCTTTTGCCGCCTGGTTTCTTAATGATTTTTCAACGCGATCTGTCGAACAAAAGTGGTCATTCTTTAAAGCTGAAATACAACTTACTGATACACAAATTCCTGCAACCATAGTGTCTGAACGCTCTTCATCACCATGGTTCAACGCATCTTTAAAGCGCATTCGTAATAAAAAGAAGCGTCTATTCAGAAACGCTAAAGACACAAATTCCGCAGCTGCTTGGTCGAAATATACTACAGGTTGCAAAATGTTTGAATCACTACCCGCGAAAGCCAAACCTGTATTCTACTCAGCCATTTCGCCAGAAATGCTCCACTCTAATCACGAAAAATTTTGGAAATTGTTAACCCAAAATATCCGAAACCTTTGTCCCTGAATTGTAAACACAACTGTCAAGTTCCTGACGAAAATGCTGCCGATTCATTACACAATACTTTTTCCGCCGTATTTACAAATAAGCCGGATAACGACGCACCTGAAGTTTGTTATCCCAGCCACCCCACGACGCCTGACATTACGTTTGACCCTCATGGTGTTATGAAACTCATTGAATCGCTCAAGCCCGCGTCATCTGCTGGCGTCCATAAATAAATTACAAAATGCTGCAGAACACTAAAAACGTCACGAGTGTGATTTTATCTCACATATTTCAGCAGTTCCTTTCATCTGTTTCTCGCCTGGACCCGACAACAACGGCGTCATTTACAGGAAAGCGCCCCACAGGGATTCCGGATCGGCCGAGGAATGTATACTGACGCACGAGAAAGTAGTAGCAGTGTGTGGTACTGTACTGCTGATATAATCCCTTTTTCTCCTGCAGTGCCCCGAATACGTTCATCCACCCTTAATTTCGGTTGTTGCGGCTGATCCCACTATGATCTACCCATCATCCCAGTTATTTAAAACACAAGGTACTTGAAACAAACCGATAGATATCCTTCGGAAAAGTTTAATGAAAGCAATTAGGAAATCAGGTGAAAATTTGAGACTCATATTTGAGACTCATGGCGAATTAATCATGAACTGTTTATTGCCATACTGAAAATAGAAACAGCTTGCCGGTCTATTGTATTTCTTTGTGACATATTGTCACGACTCAAGCCATAGGGAGCCGTGAAGGTGCACGTAGACGAGGACCCGAGAATAAGGTCGGCTTCTAGTTCCGATGACAGAGTCCAGCACCAGCGCGCTTCTCGAGCCAACAACCGCTTAGTCGTCGTCGGCACCAAGCACGGCAGTCGCGCGGCGCTAGGCACGTGGCATTACCCCCCCCCCCCCTCCGTAAAAGAAAAACATCGTTCAGATGACAAGGTGAGAGGATAAAAAAATTAGGTGTGAGGTGAACTGTACAGTAACTCAAGATCTCACTTGCAGGAAGCGTCAATGTTACGAAACGCGACGTTGACGCAGCACTCAGTCACGCGAAAATTACGGCTTTAAGCGCATCACATGTACAATTTCAGGCCGCTGACGCCGAACACTGACGGTCACAGTTCCATCTGGGATAACTTCGTAATTACCGCTGTTTAAGCGGCGCAGGACTTTATAGGGTCCGAAATACCGGTGGAGCAGTTTCTCGCACAAGCATTTGTGGCGCACGGGGGTCCACACACACACTTGATCCCCTGGTTGGTGGTGGACTTCCCTGTGCCGAAGGTTATAGTGTCAAGCGTCGGTGGCATGCTGCTCCTTGATGTGCAAGTGGGCCAGCTGACGGGCTTTCTCGGCCTGTTCCGTGAAACGGCCGCACCGGGTTCGACCGCTTCATCCCCGCACGGGGACATCGTGTCCAATATCGTGCGGGCCTTCCTGCCATAGACGGAACGGCGTAAACTACGTGGTTTCCTGCGGCGCCGTATTGTAGGCGAAGGTGACATATGGCAGGATCTCGTCCCACATTTTATGCTCAACGTCGATGTACATTGAGATCATGTCCGCCAATGTTTTGTTTAGTCGTTCCGTTAATTTATTTGTCTGAGAGTGATACGCTGTTGTTGTGCGATGCTCGGTATGGCTGAGAGTTAAGGTGTCCCGCATTAGCCGAGCTGTAAACGCCTTTCCTCGGTCAGTAATGATGGTCGACGGTGCATCGTGTCTGAGCACAATGTCGTTCATAAAGAATCGCGCAACTTCGCCGGCAGTACCTCGGGCAAGGGCCTTGGTTTCAGCGTAGCGTGTCTGTGGCCACTACGATCTACTTGTGTCCCTTCGAGGATAAAGGAAATAGCCTAAAAGGTTCATGCCCACTTGCTCGAAGGGTGTAAGGGGTGGTGCTATAGATTGTAAGCGGGTTTTTTTTCGCCGCTGGCATTGTCGACAAGTTAGTACATAACGTTTACCGCTCGGAGAAATATGTGGCCAGTAATAGTTTTGCCGCACTCGGTTTATGGTGCGTGCAAAGCCAAGATGACCGGAAGTTGGTTCGTCGTGGCAGACCAGGAGGATTTCGTGCCTTAGATCAGCTTGTATGACTGGCAGGTATGTTTTAGCACTCGAAGTAGAATTCTTCTTATAAAGCACCCCATTGCGGAGGCAATACGACGACAGCCCCCGAGCAAGATACCGGGGTATTGTAGGGTGCGCACCTTCAAGCTGGTCGATGATCAGTCGTAGCTCGGCGTCGGCACGCTGTTTGGAAACGAGGTCGGACGTAGTGACTGCTCCAAGGAAGCTATCGTCGTCGGTGGCATCTGACGAAGGAGGGCCGACGGGCGCGCGGGACAGGCTATCAGCATCGGTGTGTTTTCGGCCGGACTTATAAATAACATCGAAATCCAACTCCTGCAGGCGCAATGCCCTGCGTGCTAAGCAGCCACAAGGATCCTTTAGTTTTTCAGCCAACACAACGAGTGATGGTCACTAAGGACACAAAACAGTCGGCCATAAAGGTACGGGCGGAACTTGGCAGCGGCCAATACTACCGCCAAACATTCTTTTTTCTGTGCTGGAATAGTTGCACTCAGCACGGGAAAGTGCACGGCTGGCGTAGGCAATTACTTTCTCGACCCCGTCTTGGTGCTGAACTAGAACGGCACCAAGGCCGACGTTGCTCGCATCCGTGTGTAACTCTGTGTCGGCATCATCGTCGAAATGTGCCAGGATGGGGGTGACTGGAGCCGGCGTCGTAACTCGTCGAAAGCCATCTGCTGCTCGGCGCCCCAGGAAAATGATGCGTCATCTCGAGTCAGGAGTGTCACAGGGCTAGGCACGTGGCAATATAATATCAATTATTTTGTATGTTTTCAGTGCGGAGAACAACTAAATATCGTAGCTACAAAATTTTCCACGTCACTCTTCAGTTATTCCTCTTATTTCATTAAAACGCAGTGTATACGTTTATCAAGAAACAAGTATTAATCTCTACTGCCTGCCCCCATCAAATGTTTTTGTTCAGGTCAGTCTGTTTGGAACTGATCATAATTATTTTCATTTTGGTTTGGCAGGCCCATGATGACCTATTAGTTGCAGCAAGAATTTCCGGCTGGATATTTTTCCTATTTGGCCATTTTGGTGTAATAATGGGCAAATTGAATATTTCTCAATTGTGGGCGAAATCCAATTGGAACATTCAAATGCTTCCAATTCAACAATTTTCTAGTTTATTGAATTGCATTTTTGATGGGTTCGCATTGTTGTCAGCACTATGCAGCTTGATACCTGACTCATTTCTAGTATATAGCTTAGGCAAGAATAGTTTTTGATTGGCTGCGCCTGCGAGATACACTTTAGAAGTAGAAAAGGTATCATGAGCCAGAAAAGGTTACGCCAAGAATACGAAGCAAATTTTTTTTGCTTCAGGCAAGAGTAAGGTATTTATGCACGAGTGTTTCTTTTGTGGAGTGTCATGCATATCTCGGCTAGAAAAATGTATACTCTAGACAAAAACTTTAATGGCTAGCTGCGTTAATAATCTGGTCGTTCTTTAGAAGGTAATTTTATCTGCTTAATATACTCTTGTGTGGTTGGTTGTTGTGTGTGCTTAACACTTATCTCGGTAAAAGGTAAAGTGTTGAACGATATACAATATCTATGCGTACTTGTGGCTTCAAAATTTCGGTCGGCTTTGCTTTACCCATTATATCGGCATATGCTCTAGATGTATGGGCAGTGTAACGACCAGCGCCAGAGGGCTGGCCACTTCCAAAAGAGGGCGTGACGTTGAAAATAGGGGTGCCACTTTCGCCGCTATGCGCGGTGTAATTGCCAGATTGGTTATAGAAGGGGCTAGCTATTGCATGTGCTTAAATTTACCACTTCATTTCTTTGTCTCTGCAGACGCGGTGTACGCATGTGAATAAATCGCTATTTTGACGCTGGTTGAACGATTCGTCTTCCTGCAAGCAGCCAGAAAACGACCAGACGGGGTATTTGCGTGCATTGTCTTCAACAAGGCATGGTGTACTGCATTTCTTGTTGCATTAAAGAAATGCAGGCAGTTTTAGAGAAGTGCAAATTTAATGGTATTCAAAGAATGACAAGCTAATGAAAGCCGTGTGCAGGTGAATAAAGACTTCAACAACACCTTATTTTTTTTACAGCTGGTGCCTATGAATGCGTGAATGTATCTAAAACCTTTAGTATTCCATGATAAAACTAATATCCGATGTTCTTTCTATATCCAATCACTGTAAAGCTGAGTAAACCAATTTGTTAAACGAAATGCATTTATTTATGAGCGTACTGTTTTAAATCATTGCGGCAGCTAGCGAAAGAAAAAAAAAATGAATTTCGTGAGTCAAGGACTTATTCCTGATAGGTGAGTATTAAATGCAGAAATCCCGGACAAATATTTTTATGCCGCACCCCCGAAGGGGCAACAAGCTGTAAAAATTGAAAAGGAAAGTGAAGTACACGGCAATCCTTCAATAAAATATGAAAAATAAACCAGTCACACAGACTTGCGGTTGAACACATTATGAAGTCAATTTCTTTTTTAGTCTCCCCGTTAGGACTTTTCAATCTCCATTCCCGGTTCTTACGTTTACTGAAGAAGATATTCATGATCCTCAAGTTATTGCGCACTGCAAACTCAACTAGTAACCCCCCCCCCTGCTATTCCTAGAACCAATGCCATAGTCACCTACTGCCTGGTCTCCTGCCTGCTTTTTCCCTACCTTGGCATTGAAGTCGCCCATTAGTGCAGTATACTGAATCTTTACTTTGCGCATATATACTTCCCGCATATATAAGCCATATATACTGGGAGGAAAATATTTACTAATGTATGCCATGATTCGCGAAAAAAAGGCAGGACATTGCCGATGGCTGGGTAATATTGGCTATAATATATCACGGAGGCGCACTTGGGTGCGGCCCGTCGCGTCGCCCAGAAGAGCCGTATTGCGCCTAGTTCTCATCGCCACCGCTGCGGCGCCACCGCTCCGGGACGAGTCCGGGCGGAGAGCTGCGCGCAGCGACCGTGTCTGTGCTTTCGTTTCGGCGTCCGCGTGGTCGGCGCTTGCTCAATTTAGGATTATGAGCGGCGTTTCACACAGTATGTGATGCTATGTGCAAGTTTGCTATTGATTAGGTGATAGCGGCAAGTCATCATCACTAGGCTTTTCGAAGTCATTCGTAGTCTTCCGTTTACTTACGAGAACGAGGCAGTCGTGTGCTTCGCTGAGTGCGCACCAATTTAGTTGCGTCTCAACCACTGTAATAACGTATTAGATATTGCAATCTTGAAATCGGGACATGGGTTGGGGCCATTTATTCAGCGTGCACTTTTCTGGAAACAATTCAGGACGTCGCGTTCAACATTATTGTTCAGCCTGTTCCTCCGCTTTCACTGGAAATAATATTCAAGCGGGTACCACCACCAAAACATACTAGCGAACACAAACTGTTGCAAAAGAAACAACACAAGACAGCCAGTTCAACGACACGCCCGCAGGCTCAGGCAACTTGTTTCTCGTTTGATTATGAAGCCGCGTGATGCACAGAAGACACGCAAGCTTATTTTACAAGCGAAGAACTTTTCTCGAAATAGGTTTATGGGCAAGCGTGATTTTTCCCCTGTTTGATTGATGTTGCCTGTCCAGTTGGTCAGCAGTGGTCGCCTTAGTTCGGTTAGGTTCTTAGTGCGACGGCGGTCTTTTCTCTCGCGAATCAACTCCGGAAATTGCACAAAATAGGGAAGAAGGGATGAAACTAACATGTTGCATAGCTTGCTGCTTCTTATGACCTGCGGGCACTTCATCACCTTGCTAACAAAGGTGCATGGTGATTTTCAAGTACCTTTGGCGTTCATCATCAAGAATTTTGATAAGTCCAGGGTTTTTCAGGCATCACAAGGCACAAAGTTAATGAATGGATGGGGACTAATAAAATAAAATTATTGACACTCTAAAGTAAGCACTAGAACATATTTAAACTTTGGTAATATATAAATAATGAAAACACGGGCAGGCACTGAAAACAGAATAAATAAAAATGTTTCATGAGATTCTGTAAAACAATTCACACTTTCTCTTCAAATGGACGTGCAAGATAACCAACCAAGAATGCAATCGGTGCTAACTCTATGTCAGCTGCTGGTTCACTCTCTCGCAGCAGACGTGATATGGCAGTTGGCAAGGTACGACTTTCATAATCACGGATGCTAAGTTTTATAGCTGCCTATTGTTGATAGGTGCATTTGCAGACTGATGCTTGCAAGATGCCAACCTGCACAAAGCATGGCAAAATGTGTATAATCTCAGTCGATATTTTTTTTTTGCTAGTGGTACCTTTAGTATTTTCTCCGAGGTGAAAACTGCAGCCCTTGCGTCAACTCTGTCGCTCCCGCCTTTGAATTGCCTTAGGCTGCTAAAAAGCGATACTACAGGCCGCTGTTGAGGGCCTGTTTTAGGGTGTATCGGAAGCTGAAAATAAGATTCGGTTAAATGCAATGCACTAGTAAGGCACACAGAAGACATTTTTGTAAGATACTTGATGTGATCAAGAAGGTACTTAATTTGCGCCACTGTGGATCTGGTTGTCATGATTGTTGCTTCGCACGTTTGTTTGGTTAGCCTTTGATTCGACGTGCCTCCTTGGACCTGAATGTCTTCGATATGGCAAAGTCCAACTCTAACCAAGAGAGTCGATCGTCATCTGACAAATAGAGCGGCTCCTCTTGGTGTCTCCATGGCTTCACTTATTCGATATTGGGCAAAGCATACCATTTTGATATCATCGTCATAAAAGTGATCGTGGCGCAGCTATCTTGAAACACACATGCTTCAGGATGACACGGGGGGTTGTCCAGGAGAAAATGAAGTGTAGCTATAACAAGTGCGGAAAATAAAGCTATTGACCTACGCACATTAATTTTTTCAAGGTTGTTTGGCTCAACATGAGCCCGCGTGAGTAACTTAACTTGTAATGTGGGCAGTTCTCACATCGTCATCTCTGAAGGGCAGTGAGTATACCAGTGACTTGTCACTCGGCTCCCACCGGCTTCCTTTTCCGTTCTACACCTCCCGAGATATGTTTTTCAGCCATGCTGCTCGACGTTGTGAATCGCACGGGAACTCATGGTAACCGATCTTTTCTTGCTTTCGTGGTGCACAGCGGCACAGAGCAGTTGCCTGGCATGGTGCTGCATACGCTTAGGACGCTGTTGACACAGGCACTGATGACACGCATGCAGATCTATCAGAACCATGCGGTTATGATGTGTAGTCTAAACGATAACACGCGCCAACCCCGCCAGCGCTCCTTCCGCGTCGTCTGCTCGTCCGTGCCGGCGGCGCCTTGTCCTGGAGTGGTGGCGCCCCCGCGGAGAATGACGGCGGAAACTGTAACTTCTCCCAATACGCGCTTCCCCAGCCATTCAGGCGCGACGCGACGGGCCTAGGGTGCCTCGATGTAGCGCGCCGCTGGTATCGGGGCACCCTAGACGGGTCGCACCAAGTGCGCCTCCATTGAGCGGCCGTGATCTATCATTGCGTATACAATGTTGGCAAGCAATTCTATACGAAAGATCATTTATTGCCCGTTGATAGCCCATGAATGCAAATCATGGGGGAACATGTAAATCACTGGTCCAAGAGTGGTCAATTTTATCTTATGGCTGTACCATTATTGGTAGCGCATTGGCTATACCGGGCCACTGGTGGTTCAGACGTCGCCAATCAATTTTCAATATCGGGCCGGTCGCATGTGCTACCTGGGCGGTATCCATTATTTCCTCGCGCACTGTAGTAGCTCCCATACCTCTAAAAACTTTCATTAATACATCGACCTTGCGAGTTAGCTCCTTACACTTCGCTCGCATAACTTCAAGCTCCCGCCTAAGACCTGCACTGTCATTGCACTTATATTGCCCAGTCTCCGTGTTTTTTGTGTTTGCAGGAGCAGAAGCCTTTACTGATATTGCTGGCCGGCTCACATTGCCGGCCTTCGTTTTGTTGTTTTCGCAGAGCTCCGGTGCTTGCCCTTCGGCTGGCGCCTCGATGCCGACACAGAACGGGACCGGCGACGGTTCACCGAGGTCGCCCCCTATGAGCTGAACCACTGTCTCCTGGCTCCTCCTATGCTGTTGCCCTAGTTGATCGCTTGGTTCTATTGGGCATGCTGGTTTTTTGTGTCGACTTGGAGGACCATATAGAAGGCTTGATGCCGTCTGTCTGAAGCTGAAGCTGGAGGTGTTTCATATCCCCGAAGGAAAGAGGGGCGGGAAGGGCTGTGACTGGTACCGCAAGAAGCTTCGCGATGTCTCTCCCTCGGAGCTGAGTGACTTGTTGTGCCGGCCTTGGGGCCGTTCGCGTTGGGCGCTCCTGCTCCTTCCTCGCACTCTAGCAGAAGCTCCGGCATTACTTCGTGCTGGATGTTGGCGAAGCTTCTTGACGCGGTTCTGGCACTCCTGTGCGCCAGTAAGGTGCGCCTCACCGCAGAGCACGCATTTAAGCAAGCAGATTTGTTCTTTGGGTGGGTGCAGGTTCCCGCACTGACAAGCAACACCCAGACATTCGGCATGGGGCACACATCCAATCGATGTCCTAGTTCTAGGCAGGCGTGGCAAATTAGCCTAGTGGGTCGGTAGGGGTAGCAGGCTACCCCACCACAATAGTAGTGAACGTGTCTCGTAACGACGAGCCCCTCGAAGAGCATGACAGCAATCTTAGGTTTGCCCAGCATTTTGTACTGCAGAATAGCGACCTCTTGGGATCGTACGCGCAGGTTGTTCTTCATTTGCTCGGGTGACGTGCCTGGGTCTATGCCATGTATGACCCCACGTAGGATGCCTTCCGGGACTGTCACGTAAGTGTTCAAGAAGTAGGACTGGCCTCGAAGGCTTATGCGCTGATATGCCGAATGAACTGTGCCGCATGTTCATGCTGCGAGCTCACGATAGTTGTGGTTGATCCGGTGCGGAGCCGCAGGATGAAATCTTCTCCCCGGCACTGTTGGTGGTCGCCGCATACCTCTACAATGGCGCGCGACACCTGGTGGATGGTAAGTGTCCGCACTGCCAGGCCTTTCTTTGATCGCATGATGATTTTGAAATCTTTTTTGGGGAGTGGCTGCGTGGCTTGGGGAGTGGCCTTTTTGTTTCCGAGAGGGCCGGACCCGGGGCCGGCGGTCGGTGGTGCCCTATTGATTTTGCAAGGTAGAGTCGCACCCGTATTTCCGCTAACCTTTTCAGCTCGCAATCTTGTCCTTTGAATCTTCCGCTGGTGTTCAGAAACAGCCAGCTCCAAGTTGTGCTCTTTGTGGGGTCGAACCGGTCCCTCGGACTACAATGATGGGGATGGATTGTCATCTAAGGTGTCATTCTTGTTGGCCTTTGCCTCTTCGACGTAAATGTCGAGTACCCCGTCAGGGATAAAGAAATCATCGACGCCCGAAGCATCCTTCTCCATTTGATGTTGGTCTCTGCACGTGTCGAGTTTTATCGCCAAGTGCTCCGCTTCCGATTGAATTCTGCTGGCGACGGTGGACGATGTCTTACCACGAACACCTTCCGCCCCGTCACTGTCACCTTCATACATCACTTCATATTTCATCCACTTTCTTGTCACAGGGTGTTCCGAAATACATTAGCTTTTTGACTTCAATATGCGTCGTTTCGTTGTTCGCAGTTAAGTTAGCGAGCTTCGCCCAGAAACGAAGTGTTCATCGCGGGTATACTGTCGCGGGGGAGATTCTGAAGTGGCGACCAAGGTCAAGGGGCAGCTTGACACTGGCTGATTTATGACGGTCGCGCAGGCGGCCGCTTTTCGGAAGGGGTGCCAGGAGCACATGGGAGTGGACGACGCCGCCGGGTCTGTCCGTTCTGATACTAGGAAAAGTCGCGCTTCAACCGTGCCGCCAAGGAGGCAAAACAGAGCAGTTAGAATGCACAGCGTACGCGCAGTGGTTGTGGGTTTGGCGCTAAGTTCTCTGTCTCTCGGTTTGAGTGGAGAGGGCGCGGAGACCATAAATCTCGAAACGCGACGAAACACGGGCCTGGGAGAATTCGCTGCAGAGTGAGCCGCTGTTGACATGTCTTCTCGGGAAGACGCGTGGACGTCCCTTTGAATCCACCGCCCACGTACAACCGACCAAGGGCCGCGATCGGAATGTTAGGGCCTGAGGTTGGCGCTAGTGTGTTTATATGTGTGTGTTTTCGGAAGTGTAACCGTCGACGTCGTTTGTCTTTGTGACTGCTGGGAACCCCTTGCGTGGGAAGCTTTTGGAGAGGGCGTAAGTCGCAGATGTATGTGTTTGCGTGCGCAACTACTCGCTGCTGAGTGCGTGCTTTGTGTTTGTTTTACTTGACATGCGTAGGAGAGGGGTATATGTGGCACAGTGATTGGCCAGCTCATTTTGAAACACTGCTTGTTATTGGCCACAGAGCGACTAGTCGTTGATTGGTCAACGAACTAGACTCGAATTTTGGTAAGGCTAAGGAAAAGAGCATTGAACAGTGGGGCCCGGAGGAGAGTTGGGTCCTGACGGGAGTCACGGGCAGACGGGTTGTTCGAGGAGGGAGGCTAGGCTGACGGAGGTATCAAGGGACTCCGGCCTAAAGTGTAGCAGAAGGCCAAGGCTTGATTCTGCTAGCCTCTGACCTCCGATCGCTCACCCATTTGCAGTTAGCCCTCTAAGTTTTGATGTTCCATATGACGAAGTTGATGTAAACAAGTCGTAAAAAGTGCAAATAAATGTATACACTCTGAGAAGGGAGGTCCTCATCTCCGCACCACAATGTGACGCTGAGCCACGGACACAGTAGTGGTCACTAACACCACTCTGTACGAGCGAAGGCAGAAGAAGAAAACAGCAAGAAATATCGTCGTATAGGGAAGCCCATCCATTGCCACGCCTTTTTGTACCTTTGAAAAAAAAAAAACTTTCACCCATGTATCTCAATTTTTAACGTGGTAGTCCACATGAAACTCGAGCTGAATGCCGACTTTTATTACGGATATAGGTTATGCAGTGTGGAAGCAATATTTTCTTGCGAAAAAACATTGTACCTATTGTGGTGTAGGGAAGATGAGGTATTGATGACCAGCTTTTGTCAACGCTTGAACGCACTTGTAGTATGAATGCTTTCACATCCTGTCTCCGCACTTCTCTCTTTTCAAAACGCCTCAAAATCTAAAAGTTGGGTTCTGGGAATTCGAAAGCAAGCTCTACATATAAAAATCGGCAAATGAAGCGTGCTGTGTGAGTCTGAATTTTTGCACTTCTCCAAGCTGTTTCTTTGGAGCCCACCTCCTCTCATGTTGATTTTCCCAGGTTCAGTGGCTTTTTGGGCGCGTTGGTTGAACATTTGTTTAAAACAGCGCTAGAATACGGACAGATAGAAAGAAACAGCCCAATGTGTGTTTTTCTCTTTCTATCGTTCCGTGTTCTAGCGCTGCTTTAAAAAATACAATTTTGAGGGGTTGTCGACGGGACGGAATGAAAATTAAGTAATTGATTGGAAACAGAAATAAATCCTGTTAAGGGATATATTTATCCAACATTTATCAAAAGTTGTAGCTAACAACTAAAGACGAGGAACACGCCATATACCTCGTACGCACCAGAGAGAACGCGCATCACGCGCGGTATGCGCCGCACCGCACAGCGAGCATACGCCAACGTCCGTTCGGCTGGCACCCCAGTCGCTGGTAGCGCCCTCTGCAGTGTGCCTCCGTCATTGCAAAAGCGGCCCCCGCTTCCATGTATTCTCGCCGCGATGGTCATATAGCCCAATTTTCTAAAGAAGTATAACATCGGTGGCAGCATCCTAAGCAGCTTCATTTCTTCCTTTTGTTAGCCAATAAAAAGTAGCAGGTTGCATATTCTCAACTTTTCAGTCGACGTCTCTGACTTTCAATTGAATGAACACATCTATCTGTTTTGTTAGCCAAGATGACGCAAAAGCTTGCGGTACACGTGTGCGTACACTGAAAAACATCTCGATCATTGTACAAAGGAAGATAGTATGGCCGAAGAGATTATTGAAGCTGTCCTCATCCAGAGGAATGGACTGCTCCTGCAACCTATCTGTTGCACTGTCTACGAAAAAATATGTCAGGGGTTTAATCAAGGTTACGAGCAAAGGTCGAGTGACAGATGTGATTGTGCTGTATACCCGCTTATCAAGGTAGCCGAAGAACAGAACCGGCAAAAAGATTAAAGACTAACGTCTGTACTTAGAAAAGCCACCGATCTAGAAGATGAAGCTGGCAGACAGCTGGACAAGCGTGATAAAATATCGTCTTGAACTAGGGCTTATCTGACCAGATACAGTACGAAAAACGGTCAAGTTTATTGTGCAGCGATGAGAACGACAAAGGCGTTGCCTTATCAAAACACCGAAAGGTGGAGTAATATATAGTGATTCTCTTGGTATGCGGGCGTAGTAAAGTCACACAATTTTCAAGATTGCGGAGACACGGAAATCTACTTTTGCATCGAATAGACCTGTAGACATAAAGGAATTTCTGATGGTTCTTCCCTTACCAGTGTAGCCGCCTTCTTTTCGGCCTGTTTGTGATGTTTGTGATTTACCGTTGCCTGTCTTTAGCTTTGGTTTGTCGTGTTTCCATCGAACACATCGTTTACTTTATGACTCATTGACTTCTCTCTCATTTCAAGCCTTGGGATGAGGGATTCTTTTTTTTTTTTAAATTCTCTCTTGAGAAGTTGCTTTAATCATTCATTTCAATTAGTTTTCTCTTATCCTTAATTTCTGTTGTCTGCCTTCGTTACATTTCATCTTTTGACGCGATTTCCTCCTCCTTCAGCCATGGGGCTTCATTTGGCCTCGGTGTAGTTTTTTTTTTCTTTTCGACATTGAAAGATTTGGTTTTGATCATTGGTTGGTTTTTACCAGTAAGGTAGAAAGTTGGGCCAGTTGGTAACTAGACATGGTTGAAAAAATGCACTGCGCTAAAAAAGACGACGGCCAAACACTTAAAGAACAGGAGAAGCACAGACTTACAACTAGGTTTACTCGAACAAACAGACGAGATTTATACAGAGAAACAAACAGGTGCAGCGGCGCGTATGCACCTGCGCGTATGTATGAAGATAGACAGAGCTGCTACCGGCTGTTTTCACAAACTAGAATTCTTTTCCGTCAGAGAGATAAACTAACGCGAGAAGTTAAGGAGGCCTACTGTATCATGAAATAAAGTGATAGGTGCATCAGCCAGCCTTCTGTCTCCCTTGCAGAGTTTCAAT